>JAESVK010000847.1:1106554-1133277 GCA_017140935.1 Hamamelis virginiana | reverse complement strand
GGGGGACTAACTAGATGCAGTAACCAAGAGCAAGACTAAGAAAGCCAACTTGAATGAAGCCTTCTCCATGACTTTTCTGTTCTGTGACTTGTGACTTGTGGGTAGCTAGGATGTATGCTTTCTATGGTGTTTTCTTGGAACTGACCTCGAGGCTATATTTATAATCAAAAGCCTCGCTAGAAAAATCTTCATTTATTACTTCAAAATCAATAATATTCAAGTATGTAAATCTTCATTTATTACTGAAAAATCTTCAGTAAGTAATTAATTAAACGCTTTCATTAAAAATCTTCATTTATTACTGAAAAATCATGACTTTTCTGTTCTCTCCACTCAATATGACAGGAAATCTCATCAAATTACAATCCACTTTAGTATGTAATAATTGATAGCAATAATGGGCCTTCCATTTTTTGTCAAATTCTCTAATTTGAAAAATCTATCCTCTTAAGTGCTCATTCAAAAGAATGCTATATATAGGAACAATTTCCTTAATTCATCAATATATAATCCTTTCTTTGAATTCAAAACAATAAAAGACAGCTTTTTTTTGCTAAACATGTATCCTGGGCCGGCTTGCGCTCATCAGACTATATTCTACACTCCGAACAAGGCTTTCGAAATAAGACTTACGCCTTGCGGTCCGTAGTCCCGAATATTAGTAGTTAGTGGGAGTCCCTCAGGACCAAGGGATTTGGTATGCCCTTAACTCTACTTGCTCAACCACTAAGCTACTCTCTTGTCTTAAATAATAATTAAAAAAAAAAAGCTGTAGTTTTTTCGAAGAAGACTGCTTTGAAGTCTCAGTTGGTCTCGACTTCGAGTTCCATTACCATACAGCTTGCCAACTTTTTCTAGTTTATTTTCTTGCCTCCAAAAAAAAAAAGGGCCTAGGGCTGCAATTCAAATGGGTTGGATCAAGTTGAAGAATGTAGTCCAAGCCCAACCCAAGAGGGATGAACATATTGGTCCAATCCAATCCACAAAAATTTGGCAGAAGTGTCAGCAGTCAGCACCTTGAACGTACAGGTTCCATTGAGATACCAAAAACGTTTGTACTTTTCTAATGTTGTTCTGCATCACAATAATTCCAGTCGTGCAGCTAACGTGCGCCAAGGATGACTTTTTTAATTAATTAATTAAATAATTAAACCATCACCAATACTCGGCTCACGTTAGACTCTTACGCCTTCTCACAGATCCCCAGAACATCAAAAACTCTCTTACATTAATATAACGGTAACGGAAATGAAATGGAATGATGAAAGGTAGTTACGAATAATCTTCCTATTCTCTCTCTCTCTCTCTCTCTCTCTCTCTCTCTCTCTCTGATCTGTTCTTGCTGAGGAGGAAGAGGAAAAGGAGGAGGAGGAGGAGGAGGAGGAGGAGCAGCGAACAAGACCCATAAAGATTTTCTCGGAGGTACTTATCTGAATACCCCATAAAGTAAATTTTCCCGGAAATTTTGAAAAACTTTCCTGGTTGTACTTTACCCATGAATCTTATGTGCTGGAGCTGAATTTTATTTACACTTGTAACTTTTTTTAAATGTTAGATTTCTTGAGACAGTTGACTTGCTTTGATTTGGGTAATGAAAATTATTAGTATTTGTTTTGCTATTGATTAAAAAGAGATTTTTCAAGGGATGAGACATGAAGATTAAGAGTCCTATCGAATTGGTAAAAAAAATCTTTTTGTAATAGATTATTATTTATATATATATATTGAAATTTAGACAGCTTAGATAATTGGAACAGTTGTTAAATGTTATGGAAGACAATATATGGGTTAGTGGGTCATTGATAGAGTGCTAATTCTTCAATTTTATTTTTTACCATTTTAAATGAAAGACTTAGCATTAAGCTCTGATATTTTCGACAAAATTGATCTGTTTTCAATTGTTTAAAGAAATGCAAGAATATTCAGTCTCAAACATATGTCTGTAATTCAAGTATCTTACTTGATTTCAGTTCCCATGGTTGTCGAAGGGTGATTTACTGATGAAACATGGATTCATTTTGATCAAGCTTGGAAAAGCTTGCATCTTCGCTTTATTCTAGCCAAATTCAGTATATACAAATGTTTTTGTGTGTGTACATGTTCTAGCCAAGTGCAGTTTACACATGCTCTTTTTATTATTATTATATAAGCTAATGTGTTCAGACAGACATACATACATACAAAAATTTCTGTGTATATATATAATTATTAAGCTATTAGTGAATGGGTTGGTGTCATGGAATTTACATGGGTAGTTGATCAAGGATTAGAGGTGATTTTGGAGATCAATTGTTCCCCAGTAGATTGTTTTGGAAACTCGCTAAGATGTCATTTCTTGGGAGGGTAAAGTCGGGGGTGCCGGAATGCTATGGAAGGGAAATGGCAGAATGGGAGGTCTGAGTTGTTTGAGATGGAATTTGATGTCTTGTGATATGAATTGGAGTAGATAACAATCTAAGGGTTGAAAGAAGCAAGCTCCAAACAATGATAGCTTCTATACACAGAATCTTAGGGGTGTGACTACAGTATGCAGCTGAAGAAGCATGAGAGCTAGAAGGGAATAGGGTGGTAACTTAACATCTTAATGCATTTGGATGTTTCACAGTTTGTTGGTTAAGAATTGTCTCTACCTTATTTAACAGAGGAAGTGTTGAAAGGGACAAAAGGATAGTGCTAAATATATCTAAATATGTCTTACCATATCAGAAATTTTGGTGCTTTTATGTAGAATTTTGACTAGTAGCCTAGTACTAGTTTAGGAAATCTAAAGTAATATTGGATGTTAAGTAGTTGATGATGTACTAATAACCTTGATGCCTTAACCCAGCTATATGGCGCCGGCTAGTGATGATCCCTCACTATCTAGTGAGGGGACAGCACTGCTTAACAATAGTGAATTAAGGTGTAGAATTCGACCTATTTTCCCCCCTGCTTTCTTACTATTGTTGGGTCTGCATTAATGCTGGATAGCAAGTTGATTGTTACATATTACTTGCTCTCTATCAGTTACATGCATCATCATGTTGTGATTATTGATTTGTTGGCTGCAATATAGTATTTCACACAAGCTGGATGTTATATATTGCTAATATTCGTACTTGTTCGGTAGACAAGCTTCTTCCTATTGTTGCATCTTGCTCCGACTTAAAATTCCTTATTCATCCCATTCCCCTCTCTTTCAGAAATTACTAGTGGTTTTTCAATTTGTTAAAAGGGTTAATTAAAACAATTAGTGCTGCGATTTTCTTTTCTTCTCAACTTATTAACAGAAGCTTGGAGCTGTGAGAATGGGTAACTATGCCGTTGATACTATTGATGCTGGCAATCCAGAGTCAGACAAAGTTTACTTAGAGGAAAGAGGCTCCCCTGATGGAAAGGGCATGCAAGAACTAGGGACTGCCATGAAAGTTTTAACTGGAGTTGACTTGGTTTTGGCATATTCTTCCGAGAAGTTGGTAAACTTGCACATACTTCTTATGCATGCATTGGCTTGGGAACCTGATTTTGAAGCAATGAGCGTGGAAAATGACTGTATTTCGGAAGACTCCATTGAGAAGGCACTGGTATTTGATCTCTTATCTGGTATTTTAGATTCGGAGGTAAGAGAACTGGACAGTTTCATGAATACTCTTCAAACAGAGATTATTGATGCCCGTCAGAATATATTTTCATGCAGACACTTGAGAGAAATGTTCAGTGTAATGACAGAGAAGTTGCACGATTCTGAAGAATCCTGGAAGCAATCTCAAGACCAGGTCTTAGAGATGAAAATGCAGTCAGCCAAGTTGCAGAGAGCAAGTTTAGCTTTTGGGCATAAGAATTGTAAGTTATAAAACTTTTTCTAGTAAGGAATCAATTTAACCCAATATAGAGTTATAGATATTGAAGATGTGTGATAAATAGTAATATTTATACTTTGTGATTGTTCACCTCTCTGAGACGTGCATGTTAACAGGGAAAGATGACAAGGGTACAGATTTATCAAAAAATGGTCAAGTTTTAAAGATAAATTCGAAGTTGCAGACAGCTGAACAACAAAGACATAATCTAAGGATGCTGGAAAGATCTCTTGCAAGAGAGCTAGATGTTGAGAAGAGGCTATTAGAATCAAGGGAAAATGAAGAAGAGCTAAAATTAAAGCTACATTATACAGAACAGGTAGCTTTCCGGATGGAAGAAGCAGCAGAGCTTGTTTGGGGAAGGTTTTTGGAGGCAGAAAATGCTGCCGAGGTGCTGATGGGGACTTCAAAGGAGTTAGTGGGTAGACTCCAGATTTTTCAATTCAATTTGAATGGTTCCATGCAACGAGAAAGTGAGTATAAATCTAAACTTCATGATTGCATAGAACAGCTGAAATCCAAAGAAGCTTCTTTACATAAGCTTGAGAGCAGTATTGCAGAATCACATGCTTTACAGCTAGTGCAGACAACCAGTTCAAGAGCCAACTTTGGGGAAGCTGAAGATAAGTATATTGCTGATAATTCTGAAGTGTTGACATTGAGGGAAAAGGTGAAATTTCTTGTGGAGCAGTTGAAAGAATCTGAAGTACAACTGAAGGATGCAAATACCTCAATTGAAGCAAGTCAAGAGACGCTTAGCATGATGGAAAATATAATTGAATCTCTTAATGAAAGCGTTTCCAAAGCAGAAAGTAAGGCCGAAAGTGCGGAAGCCAAGATTACACTGTTAACAGAGACAAACTTGGAACTTACCGAGGAGCTGGGTTTTCTTAAAGGCAGTGATGGTAACGCAGGAAAGGTAAGCTCGCTTGAAAAGCAGTTGAGGGACATAGAAATCCAACTGCAGCATGCCAAGGCATCATCTGAAGCAAGTAAAGAGCAGCAGGACATGTTATATTCTGCAATTTGGGACATGGAAACTTTGATTGAGGATCTGAAATCAAAGGTCTCAAAAGCTGAAAGTAAGACAGAGAGTGCAGAGGAGCAATGTCTCGTATTATCGGAAACTAACTTAGAACTTGATAAAGAACTAAGTTTCCTGAGGGCTAGAATGAATTGCTTGGAGGCATCTTTCAGTCAGGCTAATGATGAGAAAGTAGCAAGTGCAAAAGACATTAGTATTAGGAGCAAACTTATAATGGATATGGTCATGCAACTAGCCGTTGAAAGAGAGCGCATCCAGAAGCAGGTATTGACTTTCTTGCTTTTCTGTTTTCTTGATTCCAACTTGAGTTGTAGCGTTTCCTTGTCCATCTTCTGCCTTCCTCACTCCAAGTGAATTAAGTACTTGAAGATTTTTATTTGTTCTGTTATTTAAGAAAAAGAATATCGATAGTCAACCAATTGAAACAGAGTTACAGGATTTAAACACCTGTTCCAACTCTTCCAACTATTATGTCTTGTGTGCAGCTATATTCATTGACAAAGGAAAACAGAGTTTTGGTGGAGAATTTACAAAGTTCTAAAAGGGATGCCTCCGTAGTTATGCACAGCAATGGAGACGGTGATGACAAAGTACTTCTGTTTTCCAAGTTTGATTCAAGCAACTCTACCAGTACAAAAACACCCAACAAAGCAGTGATGGAGTCCTCATCTAAAAGTTTCCAGGCAGGTACTCCTTTTTATGGTTTTTTTTTTGGGGGTTAGATTTAGGTATCTTTTTTATCTTTCTATTCTTTATGGCAAGTGGACTTGCATTTCCTAAGATTGAAGAGTAACAGGTGGAGGCGACAATGGTTTACACAGTTTGTCACTGACCTTAACTGGCTCTAGAGAATCTTTGGGTTAGGCCAGGCTTGAATGAACAGACCTGTCACAGTCCAGGCTGAGCTCCGGATTGCATATTGCTTGTATAAATATAGTAATCATTTATTTTATTCTAAAATTAAAATCTCAAGTTATCATGATTTTACAAATGTATATCTCTTGCTAAAATATATATTTATATATACTGGCCGTTGGATTCGATATTCTTCTTATGGATGTCATGTACATCAAAAATCTTGGTCATACAATGTCAAATCTCAAGATATAAACTATGAAAAACTATGACTGTCGAAAACTATTGTAATTTTTTTTAGTGACATTTCTGAGACACCATCCATTGGATCACTGTGATTTTTGGCATACATGACATGCATAAGTATAGTATCTAATCCAATAGTCAGTTTTTCAAAATATGTATTCCACAATTATCTATTAGGTTCATACTTACATAAGGTTATATAAGCATATGCTGGCCGGATCATTTCTGATATATATATATATATATATATATATATATATATATATATATATTAATGTTTATCACAGACCTGCTTGATGTTTTTATACGTGTTGTTGGCAATGTTGGGCTCAAAAAATTGACAGCCCTGTGAAAAATGATGATTCATTGTACCAAGGTTATCAAAATGCCTCATTTACTTCTCAGCAATCTTGTTACTGCATTGGGATAGCATATTGGCCATAGTCAGTAACAGATAATGACTATTACTTGGCCAATGATAAATGAGCGCTGCATTAGACCAATGACTAGAGTTATTTGAGATAAACAGATCTAAATTGAGCACCATCACACAGCCAAAAATCTTAATCACAAGTCTTTACTTGGCATGTGAATTATAACTACTTCAAAGTTTTAACTATTTCAATCAAGTCCCAGATTTTTTGATTGATGTTACCCCCGATTAAGATGAAGCATAGCATTGTAAAATTTTAAGGTTAACAAAACAGAATTCAAGATTCTATGACCTCTTTCCCTCTCCTGTCTCCTATCAAATCATTGCTGTTGGCTCAGAGTCATCCTTTGTTTTCTTCTCTTTTATCTCTGTACTTATTGCACTGTCCTGTTGGTTTCTCTGTTGGCCCTTCATTTAACGATCACTAAAATAGGTTACTTATTGCTGGCTTCTTTGATTTGTAAAACACTATATGCCAGGAGAAAATTCCTTTCTATGTAGGTTAATATCTACAAACACTGCCTAGAGCTGACATTGTCAGAATCCAACCCAATGATGCAAAATCATGAATCCAGCTTCTCTTGTATAGCAAGCTTTGCTCTCCATCATGCTTTTTTTTTTTTTTCATCGCCCTTTTTAATTTAAAAATGAAGAAGAAGAAGAAAATATGTGAGAATTGAGACATTATACTGCAAGCTAATAGCTGTGAGCTATTTCCCTTTGTATGCATCTGAAATTATCAACAAAAAATATTTTTCTTTTCACCCTGCTGTTGTGCATTAATTAGATTGATGGTTGCTTTTTAACTTTGGGCTGTCAACAGATTGGAACCAAACTATGGAGTTCAGTTAAAAGCATTTGGGTGGAAAGTTAATCATTGAATTTTTTTTCATTCATCAATGATTTCCACGTCTATTTTGTTCTATGATCAGTGATGAATTTAATGGTTATATTTTGTTATAAATTATATACAAACATCACCCAACCCTATGCTGTCATCAGATTAATTTTGTGCCACTCATTAACTCTAAATTTATCCAGAGGAACCACAATGTACCTTTTTGTGGTGGTGTTTGGTGGGAGATTCAATTCTGTACTGATGGCAAATACACTCATGCATCCTAAGATCATAGAACATTATAAATCTAAAGATGGAAAGTTTCTAATGTTGATTATGTCATTTACCTTTTTGTCTGTACATTGTGCATAAATTTTTAGTTTTGTGGTGATTGTGAGAAAACTATATATCATTGTCCTGAAAAGACCCTTCTGTTTTGTCTAAATCAGGTGGACGAACATGCACCTGTGTGTGAACCAGAAGTAGAGTCTTCCATTTCTGAAACCGAAGCTGCTGGTGTAGTTTCCAAGCTTGAGACTGTGAGAAGAGTAGAGCCAAGGCAGCTCAACCTGATGTATGTTTTTATGGCAATTCTTGTCTTGCTGCTTTCAGTGTTAACCATATTTTTGTTCAACAAGAACCTGCCCTAGTTGATGTCTTTGATGGCTAACTTCTCTCATTGCCTGACCGCCAGGAATCTTTGCATTCCAGTGCACAGTCCTTGTCATGCAATATATTTTTTGCATCACTTTAGATTGATTTGTGTGGCTTCCATTGAGTTTTGTAGTATCCCCACAATCTCTGTTATTGTATTTTTTTTCTACGATTTCATATATGGTGGTATGTGAATATATTTAAACGATGTAATTATTATTTTTTTCTTTGTAATAGAATCAATTGTTCTTGTTTATAAAATCAGTTGTTCAAATGATGAACTGACGTGGATGAATGGCCAGACTGTAAAGGCTGGAATTAGATATGTATGTATCAATGAGGAGTTAAGAGGTAGCAGATTAATTCAAACAAGTATTGCATGGACTGAATTAATCTGAAAAGGCTGTGATGATCAATGATCAACACTTGACAAAAATGATGGCCCTGGATACAGCGCAATGGCAAAACAAGATTCATGTAGCCAATCCATAATAGTAGGTACGAGGCTTTGTAGAGTTGAATTAGTAAAATTTATATATTTGGTTAATAAGTTGTGTCTCCTGTTCCTATTGGCAGAAATATATTTTAGAGGAGGAGCATAACAATGCTCTTGGATGATTCTTCGATCAATGTGATGGCTATCCTGGTTGTACTTGGGTGTTCATCAAAAGCCCTTTCATCAAGTGTATTGAGTTTTTT
This sequence comes from Hamamelis virginiana, assembly GCA_017140935.1. Taxonomy (NCBI): domain Eukaryota; kingdom Viridiplantae; phylum Streptophyta; class Magnoliopsida; order Saxifragales; family Hamamelidaceae; genus Hamamelis; species Hamamelis virginiana. The sequence goes on along the minus strand of JAESVK010000847.1, from coordinate 1,124,668 downwards.
GCAGGAAGTTTCAATGATTTGCTTTGACTTGTCCAAAATACCTGCTTGGCCTAAGAGATCAGCCATGCAACAAAAATGGGCAGTGTCTGGTTCAACCTCATAATCATCTTTTTCATCCTCCTGATGAGATAAACACCATCTTCAATCAACCACTTATGGCTGAGACTATTGAGAATAAAAAAGAGGATGTTCTTGTATTGGGCTGAAAACCCAAAAATACCACAATCATTTCATTGATATAAGTTTCATTGCTCTGTATAAACTTTGTCCATTATATGATCATTGCATGCTGAATTTCTAGTCAGTCCCATACAATGGGTCAGTTGTTCCCCCTGTGCACCAACTAGTGGTGTCAAAACGGACGGCCGTCCATTCGGCTCGTTGACCGATTCGATAACTAACGGATCTAGCCTGATCCAGTTTGATAACTAATGAATTGGGCTAATGTGGTCCATATGAAATGGACTAAGCTAAGCTAAGTTTTTTATCCAATGGGCCGGCCCGATCCGATACCAATAAGCGGCCCAATCCAATCCGTTAGCCATATCTGATCTGTCCGCTAGCCCATCCAATGGCCCGTTTGGCACGATCCGTCCAATAGTCAGTTTGGCCCAAAAAAGTGACAAATGTCACTAATTATGGATTTCTTTTTTCAAATTCAAGCATTATTTTCACATTTTTGCCCCCTATTACCATTGTTATTAAACCCGGACCGGACCAGCCGGTTCAATCGATTGGACCGGGAACCGATCCCCTCTCCGTCTGGTTCAACCCCCAAAAACCCGTTTTTCAAATAAACCGTTCAACCCGGCGGTTCAACCGGTCAAACCAGTCAAAAAATCGGTTAAAAAACTGGTCAACCAGGTTTTTTTTTTTTTTAAATAATTTTTAAAAATTTTTTTTAAGGTGCTACAATGACTAAAATAGTCCCAATATTTGTAATGACTGCACATAAATTCAAATATATGAATTAATTGTACAAACATTTTAAAAAAATTATATTTTGAATCATTTATAGCTTTTATTCTAATAAATAAATAAATAATATATTTATGACGTCGCGGTTCAACCCGGCAGTTCAACCAATTGACCCTTAACCCGGTAACTTTTCCGGTTCGATGAACGGTCCAGTTTTTAAAACAATGCCTATTACAACCATAAAATGGCTAATTGAAGGGATATTTAGAAAAAATACATAAAAATGACTAAAACACACCCTACAACTATCAAATATTAGCTAATTTTGGGGGCATTTTTTGTCTTTTGGCAAATATATCTCTATAAAAATGATTAAAAAATAAGATTTTTTTTGTTCAATTATTCATGTGCTTTAATAGTTATTTCTTTATATATATATATATATATTGTAATTTAAATATTCTAAAAGAAAGTGAGAAAATAGATTAAAATTTATCAAATAGCCTATTCTATCCCATTAGCTCGATCCAGCCCATACCATTAGCCTGATCCAGCCCAATCCATTAGTCCGACCCAATCCGACCTCTTATCTTAGTGGACCAGTCAAAGGGATCAAATCAGACATGCTTTTTCCTTATTAGACATATCTGATCCGGTCTGATATCTTAACCGTCCAAGCTCTATCTGATCTGTTAACCCACTTTTGTAATCGGTCGGGCCTGTCCGATCCACCCATTTTAACACTACTAGCACCTACACTTTGCATTCCTATGCAGAAGTGCTTGCTCTCCCAATGGAAGAACAACTATGGTGGTAGAACTTTATATCATGAGATCCAATTTTTATAGCATGAAGTTCCTAATATTTTCAAATTATTTTATATCTTTGTTGTGTTAAAAAAACCCTTAAATCTGGTGGTCTAAAATGCTCATGTCAATGACTTATAAATCCAATTAAGCGAACTACAAATTATAGTGATCACTTTCAAAGTAAATTCCTTTTTGGTCTTGTTGATGGTAAATTAAGCTATAGATAGAGGAGACAAAGCATTGGGTTAATTATGCAAGGAATGGAATATTAGACCTTGTCTGATACAATTACTGTTTTAAAATTTTTTATTTTTTATTTTTCCTAATATAGGGTGGCTTAAGTATACTTTAGGGAAAATGCTAATTGTCTCGTGCTTTGATCCCGATCTGTGCTTCCCATATGATGTAGCTAAATGTAAGTAAGCCGTATATTGAACCGCAACATAAAAAAAAAAAAAAAAAAAAAAAAGAACAAAGATGAGGAACAACATCCCGACTTCCCAACCACATTCCCTCCTCCCTTTTTATCTACATCTCTGTTTCTCTCTCATCTCTCTATTTGTGGAGGTCTCACCATTTTCTTATTACTTTTTTTCCTTCCTACCTCTTTATCTTCCTCTCTATTTCTCTATCCTCTCTATGTGTGTGCGAAGGTCCTATTAAACTTTGAATAAGAAAGATCGGAGATGAGATCAGACAGTCCTATTAAACTTGTGAAATGCAAATCAAACGGTCACTTGAGTCGCTGCATGAGTCGGACATTGATAGAGAACTCGGTGGTATGGGTTGCAGATATGTTGATGCCCACCGTTCTTCTTCTCCTTCCTCCAACATTTTTACTGTGTTTTTTCGGGTTTTCATTGTGTTTTTGAATTTTCATTTGTGTGTGTGTGTGTGTGTGTTTTCATTGTATTTTTCTAGATTTTCACTGTGTTTTTAGGTTTTCATTGTACTGATGTGGCAGTTTGACTATGAGACAAAAATCCTAAACGGGAGAAGAGAACGGGACTTATGAGCAATGACCGGGACTTATAACATTGCTCATACTTTAGTTAAGATTTAAATTCAGATTAGTACTCAAGGATGAATGAGATTACTTGCAAATCCCTTTATCAAATAGTGAGATATCAAAATTCGATTTGATGAAATGTGATCAAATTTAACTAACAAATTAAAAAATTAAATTTAAAATATACTTATTTATCTTATCAACATTTTCGAATAATTCCCTTGCTTATCAGTCAACTAAAAGCTAAATTCAAAGTGGAACAATTTACAATTATTTAAAATATTAATAAATTCACTAATCCATGTGATTATCCAGTTCACCGCTTTTGATGGAAACCCTAACTCTATAAAGACCTCATAATGACCCCGTCGTTTGTCGTAACAGGTAGCTTCCTCAGTTCCTCCGCCATCCTTTTACGCAATTTATCTCTTATTTTCGCAGTTATTATATAGTGTATACATATACATATATACGTGTGTATGCATTTGTCTTGGAAGGATCTAGTTGCCCTAAATAATCTAATTGTTTAGGTTGTGATGATATTGATTTGTTTATGCTGTATTAATTATTTCCTCAGTTCATGCACCATATAGCCCCTCGCTTCTTCAAGTTGGGTTGCGAGGAAACAGCGAGAACTGGTATTAAAGGTGCTAAATTGACATATTGGCACAAATATTTACAGCTTTGTCATGAATACAACACTTTTTATGCACAAATCTGTTTTGCCAAAACACTTTTACTTTTCTTCTTCGTGACAGTATAATTATCTTTTTACACTGATTGCTAGATTTTGTGGAACTTGGGACCCAACAATAAAATTGCTTTAAATAGGATGATTTTCTTCTTACATGAACGACTCTGTTTTTGTTTTGCCAAAACACTTTTTCTTGCTTTTGTAAAGAAATTTAGTTTGCCCTTTTGCAAGAAGGTCAAAATTTTTGGTTAGTTCGGAAGGATAACAAAATTAGTTTCTCCTTGGGCTGAATAAACTACTGGGTTTGTTCATGATAAGCTGACCCGGCAAAAGCATAGCAAAATGATGAGGCTTTTTATTCTGAATTTGATGTGGTATTAATGTCGTATTGGTCTTCAAAGTCCTCTGATTACTTTGCTTGATATTTGCCCAATAAGGGAATTTTTGAATGTTGCCTTGTTTTGAAATATGGCTTGACATGACCATATCATGACATCGATTTGGCATTTCCTTGGTCAAGATCTAAGATTGTCATGTTTCCTTGATATGTTCTTTGTTAGGACCTTACACAACCATGTTGCCTTAATGCGTGGTTTGGTAGATACTTGCACTACAATGTTTTCCTTGAAAGCTGTGGTCGTATAAGATCCAGCTACAATTTTTTTGTTATCTTACACAATCTGATATGAGCTCAAATAATTAACACTTTGGAATACAATTGTATGAATTTAATGTAAATGTTGCTTTATTTTGATATATGGCATGACATGACCATATTGTCATGTTTCCTTGACATGTCTGTTTGCAAGATCTTGGATTGCCTTGTTTCCCTGATATATTGTTTGATAGGATCCCACTATACTATGCCGCCTCAATTGATGAGATTTGTGGACTTGTGGTTTAGTAAAGTTATAAATTACTAGACTGTCTTGATAAATGGTTTGAAAGATCCTCACTGTACTATGCTGTCTCTGTTAATGGCTTTGCCTGGTATCTATTTTCATGACATTTGAAAGGGTTCATTGTGGTTGAATAACGATTGCTTGAGATCACAATTATGAAGATCTTATTGAAGGAAAGTACTTCAATGGGATAAAGTGGGCCCTGCCGGGTTTTTTTAGTCCAGGTTGGTGCTCTTGCAATGGTTGATATTATCTTTATTTTGAAATGATGCACTATGAGATGTGTTAAGTTTCCATTCCCAACTAAAAGCCTAAGCTTGTAGGTGGAGAGCTCAATATAGGTATATAAAGGTATAGCAAGCCTTTTATTTAGGCGATGTGAGATAGAGTGTATTTCATTCTTCTACAAGATGCATCTTAATAGTAGGTGTTCTCTTTTGGGTTCATTTTCACTGTCATGAAAATATGATTCATGTAATTATTCGTGTAGTTGTGGTTGAGATTGAGAGTTGTTTTACTTTTTGTTGAATGTGAATTTGACATGTACGAAGCATTTCCTCAAATTATTTCAATGTCATTCGCCAGATTGCCCCTTGCTTCTTTTAGTTAGTTGATAAAGGAAGCGATTAAAAATTGGTATTGGGAGTGTTAAATTAACATATCGGCATAAATATTTACAGGTTCAGGAACAAGAGTTTTGTATCAGTGTCAAAGCTTTTCTACTTTGGTCCCTAAAGGATAGATTTAAGGCTAGGAACTTAGGAATAACATTTTAATTCAGTCTGAACAGTATGGCTTTCTTCCTGTATGGATTGTTACAGGTATGGAACTTGAGACACATTAACGGTTTTGACAGTAATAATTTATTTGCGTTATATATATATATATATATATATATATATATATATATATATATATATATATATATATATATATATATATATATATATATATATGTTTGTCTTTAGCATGCCATCCTTCTGTTGTCTTCTAAATTCTAATTAATAAGTATTGCTAATTTGAAAATAAGGAACGCTATAATTTCCTTTTAAAACTTGCTTCTTGGCAAGTAGTTTGAAAGTTTTTGACACTTGTTGAGAATATCCAAGTTTCTCATTTTATTTAAACAAAACTAGTATCTCTTTGTTAGCATTTATGAAGCACTTGAAGACTGAAGCCCATGCTGAGGCAGTCTTTGTTGTCCTCCACTATCTTTTTAATTTTTAATTTTATTTTTTTAACTGTTGGTTTCCCTACAAGAAGCTAATCTTGATAAAAGCAAAGCAAAATGATGAGGTTCTTATATCTGAATTTGATGTGGAATACACATATCATAGGTCTTCAAAGTTCTCTGATTGCTTTGCTTTATTTTGTTAAATAGTATTTGATTAGCTAACTGTCTGTAATTGTATTTGATGGTTAAAACTTAAAATAATATGAGTTCATCTCTGGATGCTCATCTCGCAAACCTCCCAAGGATTGTGTGATGGGATTTTTGTTCAGTTCTTATACAGCCCAAAATTTAGAAAAGATTTTTGCTTGCAGCTTATTTGGGTTTGCCCTATATTCCAGAAGGCATTGAATGTGTCATGTTAAGAATATATTATGGCAAACGTACTCAGTGGTGTTGTGTGAGTGTAATTAGTCTGTTCGTGTTGTGCACAAGTCATTAGGGCTACCAAGGGCTCAACTGGTAGCCCCTTGCTTCTTTTAGTTAGTTGCAAAAGGAAGCAGATAAAATTGGTATTTGGGCTGCTAAATTAACTCATCAGCATTAACATTTACAGGTTCAGGTGCAAGAGTTCTTTATCCATGTCAAAGCTCTTCTACTTTGGTCCTTAAAGGATAGATTGAGGACTAGGATCTTGGGAATAAATTCTAATTTATGGTCTTACAGTATGGCTCTCTTCCTCTACGGGTTGCGACAGGTTCAGAAATTGAGACACATATCAAGGCACCATTTAGATTAGCTTTGCCTAAAATAACTTCTAGAGCTCGAAATTCCATTTGATCTAAGGGATAGATTAATAATCACTTGTAGTCAACTTGAGAGGTGATAGGACGGTTAGCCAAAGCTGGCCCTCCCTAGCTTTTGCCACAATTATTTCTAGTATGAAATTTTTTTTATGTGGAGATGGTTTGGGCATTTTCTAAAGAAATATGTGAAGACATAGTTCTCTAAAAGTGATTTTAGGCAAAGCTAATCCAAATGGGGCCTAGCTGTTGTGACAGTAATATTTTAGTTGCTATCTTTTTATATGTTAGTCTTTAGCACGCCATCCTTTTGTTGCCTTCTAAATTCTAATTAATAAGTATTGCTAATTTGAGAATAAGGAATGTTATATTTTCCTTCTTAAACTTGCTTCTTGGCAAGTAGTTTGAAAGTTGTTGACAGCTCTGGTTGAGGGTATCCAAGTTACTCATTTGAAGCCCATGCTGAGGCAGTCTTTGCTACCCTCCACCATCTTTTTTAATTTTTAATTTTTTTTTTTGTAACTGCTGGTTTCCCTACAAGAAGTTAATCTGGCAAAAAGCAAAGCAAAATGATGAGATTCTTATATCTGAATTTGATGTGGAATCTACATGTCACAGGTCTTCAAAGTTCTCTGATTGCTTTGGTTTATCTTGTTAAATAGTATATGATACCCTAAGTGGCTGTAATTGTATTTGATGGTGAAAACTTTAAAATATCTGAGCTCATCTCTGGGATGTTCATCTTGAAAACCTCCCAAGGTTGTGTACGTGATGGGATTTTTGTTCAGTTTTTATACAGCCTAAATTTTGAGGAGATTTTCACTTGTAGCTTATTTAGGTATGCCCTTTTCTCCAGATGGCACTGACTCAGTGGGGTGTGTGTGTGTATTAATGTGTAATTAGTCTCTTTGTGTTGTGCACGAGTCAGTAGGGCTACCAAGGGTTCAACTGGTACGGTCTTTATTTGGAATTTTGGTTGATTGCTACTCGTTATATGAGTAGTTTTCTGCATTTTTTGAAGGGAGTTCATTCTGGTTGTCTACTTAAAAGATGATTGAATGTGCTATTAAAAATGGTTTTCTTTTTTATCTTGACTTGCTGATGAAGGGAAAAAGATGGGGGGATGTGGGCACCTATATTCATAGTCTGTTATGTACTTACTTTTCAGACTATACGAGCATGGTGCAACAGGAATTTCTTTCTTTGTATTGCTTGCCTTGTCTTTGTCCAATGACAGGAGCATGAGAACTTAGAAGAAGACATCTCGGGATTATGCTAAACTCCTATTCCATGTCGTCCAATCTTGCAAATCTTGATCTGATAACTTCTGAATCAGCTTCCCTTTAAACATTTATGTTCTTTAGAATGCCAAATGCTTGTATGATCCCTTATCTTAACAGCCTAATCTGTTAATATTTTCTTCCCATAGAGTGAATAGAATTTTAAATAATGAAAAACTCTCATCCTTGGGAAGAAGATTTCTATATATGGTGAGTACCATCCCTTTCCCTATAAACTCAGCCAGACAATTTTCTTCCCATATACTGCTACAAGTTTCCTTTTATAGAGTTTGATGGTGTTATTGAAGATCTGCTAGTTAGTTTGCAAAAAGATTTGAATACCAAGGAAATTTATTTCGACTGCCTTAATATATATTACCCCAAGTTCCTACTACAGTGCAGATAATATAAAACTCATCATAGGTCCCAGTTGCTCCAGTTACCAAAAACATGGAGAATGCTTCACTGAAGTTGGCTTTTCTAGTAGTCTTATTATTGTTTATCACATCTGGTTAGTCTCTCTCTTTCTCTCATGTTGTTTTACCTGAGTTTCAATATAAGTAGTAGTAGTAGCATTACTTCTATTGCAATGTGGTAGAACATAGTGTGTTGATGAAATCAGTAGTGGCAGGTTTGCATTTGGGAAGTGAATCGAGGGAGGGAGCTACAGGAAGCACAATGCCGATTTGGACCTGGACCAGAGATCGATTGCAGAGACTTCTGTCATGGTTGCTACGATAACATATGACCAACACCACCAGATTGCAGTTGACCCCCCCCATCTTCAGAGGGGTGAGAGTCACAATTGGATCAATCTGTGTCCATTACAGTGAATGAATGCCCTCCTAAGGGCAACCACAACTGTGTTAAAGGTCAGAGTGCAATGACTGAAAACGTGTTTATCCATTCATGTCGAACAAGTTTCTTTTACTTATCAGTTTCTTTCTTTGTGGAATTAATGGAGTAATAAAAGGATTTTATTCTGCATTGCTCTCCGTCTCAGTTTATTGCATCATATTACTTGATTTGAAGTCTCTATTTGAATTTTAAAAGGAGTAAGAAAAACATTTTAAATAGGAATTATTTTAGTACAACTTTCAAGAAGAGTAATATTATCACCGACTATGATTATCTAACAATTTGAGCATGCATGGTTTATATGGTTGAGGCACATCAGAGTCATTTGATCTCGATTCTTATGGAGGAAGAAGGGAACTAATTAGATAATTACATAGCCAGCTATATTGATTCCAAATTTTAATACTTTCTTCTTTTTAATTGAGATCTAAACCCAACATAAATCTAACAACAAATTTAACCCAAACCCACAAACAAAATGGGTTTAAGGTGGGTGTTTGCTAACCATGTTTGTTTTGTGTAACAATTCCTAATTTCCCTTCCTAAATTCAAATCCAGCTAATTAAAAAGAGGGTTACATTCATATTAGGCCACTAGACCCCTTTAAGTGTACATCTGTATTGTCTCGATCTTACAATTCTGTTTCCTTTCATTGTGAGGTGGTTTGCAATATAGAAGTTGTCAGTCGTAGCACTTTTTAAAACTATCGCACCTCCATCTGATATCAATCTAAAAGTTCTATTTGGATTAGATTTGCTTAAACTCACTTTTATAAAAACTATGTTTACACGTATCTGTTCACTCAAGAAATCTTCAAGATGGCAACTGTACACGTATGATCTGTAGTGGGGGGCGTGCCAGAAAGGTTGTTATTTTTAATGGTAAACAGTATCGTATTAAAGTTACATCCAAATCATCTCTTTACTTATCCAAATTTTCATAATAAAAATGATTACAGCATAAGTTAAGAGGTAACTTTCATAATCATACTATCACTCCTCAAGTCATTTAAAAGTGAAACATGCAATTTAGTGGTTTAGATTCTTAAAATACAAGTTTTTTAAACAGATAAAAAAAAGAAAAAAAAAAAGTCATTTAAAAGTGATTATCATCCCATATTTTTAAATCAAGTGACATTTTGAGATTCAAAAGTAATTTTATGTAAAATTAAGGCACCGTTTGGATTTATTTTTTATAAGTACTTATTTATTTTTTAAAAAATTTACAATATGTAATTTCTTAAAAAAAATTTTAAAAAATAAATAAGTACTTATAAAAAACAAATTCAAACGGTGCCTAATTAAAATGAAATCTTAGATTGATATAAGATAAAGGTTTGATGGTGTTGAAAGGCACTTTGGCCGAAGAAATGATTATTAGTGGCAACTTCTACGTACATCGCCAACCGCCTCACATTAATGAAAGGAGTCCGAATTGTAAGAATAAGATAACACAAATATACACTCGAAAGGCTTCAGGGGCCTAACCTGAATGTTTTTAGTAAATTTTTTTTCTTTATTTTGTACTTTTCAATATCTTAATAGAGTTAAAGATTCTTAAATGAAGTAAACAACAGCCGAAAATCAATTAAACATCATTGCCCTAAGTTATCGGACATAACAAAATGGTCATTTCAAAGCCGGATTTGATCGGTAACCCTAGTAGGATGGGAGAACATAAATATTTACACATTAGAGTGTCCCAACTCTCACTCACCGCATGTTAATCATGGTTTCCCTTCTTAGCGATGATTTTTTAGTGTGAACCAAAAGACTAGTCTACTGCACCCATTAGTCATGCCACTTAAAACAGCCAGACTATCCATTGCTGGCATTAATAATGTGTCCATGACTTATGCCACACCAAACGCCAGTGGACCATTTAAATTTGGAAAGAAATTAAAGACATTGGCACCAAAGGAAAAATAGTTGTTGGGTTTGGAACACCACCCAAAATTCAATTATAACTTCTACAATTCTCTTTGACTAGCTAGCTAGAAACCCATTTATACCACCCCCATGTAAATTTTGAAAAGAGCAAATGAAAGAAAGAAAACTTTAAACAAACTATTAAAAAAAAAAAAAAAAAAAAATCATTTTTGAGTAACATTTAAATCCACTGCTGGGTCAGTTGGCTGATAGTCATATTTCGTGAAACAGAGGTCTCAATTTCAACTTCTAATCGTTTCTATATGTTCCCTTTTAATGTAGGTGTCTAGAAAGAGGTTCAGTAAGACTTATCTAATTAAAAGTAGAGATATCCCTCCGTCTCGAATTAAAATCAAACTGTACTTTTTTCTATATATATATATATATTTTTTGTTTTCTTGTATTTTCAATACCCAAAATAAGATTTCTATGACTGGAATGTACTAGCACATTCACTGTTTTGTATGACTTGTACTTAGCTTTTTTGATCATCTTAATTACCTCCAAATTAATGCCACGAAAGTACCGCCAAAGCTAGCATTTACATCCTTACTTTTATTTATTTTTGGTACTGGTTTTCTAAAGTGTTTTTCCTACTTTTAAAAGCAAAAATGACTTGAAAAGCAACAGTGATGGCTAGCTAACGAAAAAACCCCGTACAACAAAATTAAATAGACTTCCATAATGTAAACCAATGGATGCATAGCTTGAGTCGCTATCAGTTCCAAGATTATGTTTCCTCTCACCATTGGAACGCTATCGCAGACACGTTGCCATTAACGTATACCGGCGGCCACTACAGTATTGGCCAACAACAAGTGTACGGGGACCAATCACATGAGTTTTGTAGCACATGGAAACAACACTCTTATAAGGAATTAATGGACTTTATACCCTATCACATTGAAAGCTTGCTTTGAAAAAAACAAAATTAATTTTGGCATATATATTCTGAAAAATCAACAGTGGATTAGATACTTTTTTTTTTTTTTTTTTTTTTATGTATATATATATATATACACAGTCCCATTCTAGATACTATATGCTTATAAATTATGTAAACATGAAGCTCATAGATAATTGTAGGATGTATATTTTGAAAAGGTAACCGTTGGGTTAGATACTGTACTTATGGATGTCATGCATGTCGAAAATCACGGTGATCCAATATCAGAATTTCAAAATATTGTAATAAAAAACATTGGCCGCCAAAAACTATCATTGTTTTTGTTAGTGATATTTCTGAGAAACCGGTTGTCAGATTACTGTGATTTTTTGCATACATGACGTGCATAAATAAGTACAGTATTTAATCCAACGGTAAGTTTTTCAAAATATGTATCATAGGATTATTCATGGACTTCATGCTGAAATAAGCTAATTTAAGCATATGTTGATAGGATCATTTCTATATATATATTTATAAAAGTCATTCTATTAATGCCACCAAAAGATGATGTCTTGTTCCCAAAACCATTTTAGGAATGCCCATTACCCGAAAACTCTTTCTCCACACACTCAACAAACCTACATTTAGAAGCTTATCTTGATGATTCTAAAAACCACTCACTCTCCAAGCAGGATATATGCAATAATGAAAGCAAAACGTGCACTGAAGCAAGACTCCTAGCCTTACCTTAATGAGAAAGACACTGCCCTTTCAGTACAAAAAGGCTATAAAGACTCATCTTCTCAAGATGGGCTACAAAGATAAAAGCCAAGAAAGATGAATTAAGATATATATATATATATATATATATATATATATATATATATCTTTTCACACCCACCATTTCACTTAATTAAAAATCTAGACTAGATGTTTATTAACTAATTAACTAGCTTCTTTTTATTAATGTCCTTGGTTTTGTGTATGGTTAATAGATTAGGTCAATCATGGTTTCTTGGATTAGAAAGAGAGCTAGAGACATATATTAGTGGTCATGTCCAAAAATGTAAGATTGTGATAATTAGCAAAAAGAAATTGCTAAGATTGTTAATTTCAATTATGATGGTGCATAAAGTGTAATGTACTAAGACCCATTAATGATTTAGATCTATTGACATGACTTCAGAATCTGGTGATGGTTGACAATTCATAAAATCGAAAATATATTCCTTCAAATAATATTTTGCCATGTTTTGTTCATGGTTAGGTTGATTCAATTTCTTGGATTTGATGGAGACATTAGGGCTCAATTAGTGTTGTTTATAGCGATGCATAAAGTGTGAGGACGTACCAAGGATTGACCATAATTGTTTCTCCCTTCCTCCCACCATCACTATATATCTCTTTTATATGAATAGAATTTATGAATGTGGGAAGAAGAAGGTGGGTGCGCTCATGGAGAGTGTAATAATTAGTTATCTTTACTTCAGTTAAAGCAAGTATATGCTGACACGATCATTTTGTACTTAAATTGTTTATGATCTTTTACTAAATTTTGTGATCATTTGAGTAATTAATTAGGAGGTATATATATATGATGAACAATTTAGCAAAGTGCTAATGCATTTGACAATTACATATATATATATATATATATATATATATACCCGCCAGATATTTTAATTTTAAACCGTTTCTGTATGCAACAATAAGTACAATATCCTCTCATTAGTACCCAAGGTGTCCTCAAATCTTTAAGATCTTCTGAGAGACGCTCATCTGCTTGGAGGGGACAAATAGTTGGAAATGCAGACACTCTATTATCTTATTTCTCCAACCTAAGGGGTCCCATTGCATTAACTTTCACAGCAACATATGAGAGAGAGAGAGAGAGAGAGAGAGAGTAAAATTGAGAGAGAAAAAGGAACAGGAAAGCTCCTCACATTTTCAAGAAGCATCTTGAAATGAGAAAAAAAGGTTCATTATATGAAATTTAGCCAAAAAGGGGTTGCAAAAGTTTGGAAAACCATCATTCAGCAACATCTCATCATGTTGTGCCATAATGCTTTTGCATGAAATTTATCAAACTTAATAGCAGATGATCATGCTCTATCTTTGTAGACCCAACTGACATTCTTTCCCTCTACCCTTCCAAATCTTCTTCTTTTTTTTTTTTTTCATATATATCTCAGGTGATTAATAATCATACATATACTCTAAACAAATACAACCAATTAAGTCAAACCAATTAGCTGTGATATGTAAGCTACACTAAGATATATACCATCAACCTCCTTACTATATACACAAATTTAAAATAAAATCAATCAATTGACCATCTAGATTCATTTTTTTTACATGGGGACTTTGACACAAAACTTAAGAACTAAAAAGATCAAATGGGTGTCACCCATCATCTCATTCGCGTCAATAATTTGGTTCAAACTCATAAGCCTAGCTTTCTAATCTTCTGTTCACACGCGCATTAATTGGTACATAAGATTCATGTACAATTAATTAGTACATACATATTTTTAAATTATGTCAAGTACAGTACTAGATTAATTGGCATAATTAAAAGTTTCAAACGTGCTTCCCTTGATTGATTAAAGCTCAAGACCAAGACTTATATTATTATCACAGAGACAGAGAGAGAGAGAGAGAGAGAGAGAGAGTAATGATCAATGATACTGTTCTTAATTTGAGTTAAAGAATTCTAAAGCTCTCCTTAAGAGATCTCGAATCCCCAACTCCCATCCCATGTTGCTTTGGATGGGATTTGGTTGCTTAGTTAAAGCCTTTTTTTTCCAAAAGAAGAGCCATGCCAACCGTGAACCAACCCTCACTCATATATAATTTATTAATCTTTCTTTTATATCTATGGCACCAATCAATAGACCCTCCTATAAAAGTTCACACCATAACACGTGGCAATACCCCATTTGCCAAGCTCTTGGCTTCCTCATAATCCAATTGGAGAAAATAGCACAAAGGAATCTGATCCCCATTTCTTTATAGAGTGTTAGGTATTATTTTTTTTCCCCTTTCTCATTGTCTTCTCCTTTGGACTATACAAATTTTTGTCCATGGTTTCTTATGCACTGTACACCAATAAATAATGTCATAGACTTATATTTTATCTATTAAAAAAAAATTAAGAGGGTAATACTGAAACGCTTATTTATGTATTATTTTTTTCTTGCTCTCCCTAACTATACCTAGCCTAGTTAATCCAACCCAATCAATACAAATCATTTTTACCCTTACATGGCTGATTTTTTAAAACTTGGGTTAAGTAGAGATTGGAGTTTTATAAAGCAAAGTGTGGGAGAGATTCCATTATTCTAAAGCTTAGGTCTCTGTGAGATTGCAAGTCCCGATGCCAACTAATAATGACATGAGAGGAAAGAAAAGAAAAATTAATAAGGGACAGTCCATCAACAGCATGAGATAGTAAAAAATTACAATATGTTCAGAGAATAATATTATTTTTTAATTATTTTTAAATTTATTGATGGAGGACCTCTGGGTAAGTCTTGTTACAAGAGTTCAAAAATGTGGTCAACTGTAAGAATGTAATGTAATAATCCTAACCATTAGATTTGATTACTTTTTTAAGCTGATTAGCCCAATTTGCAAAGCTAAATAAATATATCAATTAAATAAATAAATTCAGGCCATTCAATAAAAATATCACAATCATATGTAAGAGAGGTTACGATATTAATCTACTACTTTGACTAATCATCACAAAGTGGTCACTTAATTAACCATTCAAACTTTATATATATATATATATATATATATAGAGAGAGAGAGAGAGAGAGAGAGAGAGATGATCCATTAAGGTCTGGACCTTAAGTTTAATTTAAAGTCCATTTTTCACTGGAATTGGTATTTTGAAAAACCGACTGTTGGATTAGATAATCTTTAATGTATGTCATGTTTACAAAAAATTATATTGATCAAACGGTCGGTTTTCAAGATACAGACTGTTAAACAATTGTTACAGTATCGAATGGTAAATACTGTTAGAGTGTTTCACGGATTGTATTTTGAAAACCGATTGTTGGATTACTGTAATCTTTGACAAATTTAAGGTTCGGACCTTAATGGATCAAGTTTATATATATATATATACACACACAGAGAAATGTTGTAATTAGGTATACCTGACTTAGATGAAAGTCAGTTAAGAGTTGGGAAGCATTGAATTAGTTACCATGGTTGATTTCATCCAATGTCTCTCAACTCTTAACTGACTTTCATCTAAGTCATGTATGCTTGATTATATATATACAAAATTGCACTCGAGTACATTGCATAAGTTGGTCAGATGACATTGACATAACCAGGCTCCTATTTTAACTTCTAAGCATAAGATTCCAAATTAATTAGGTATTGAAATAAATGATAGGTACCATATGTTATTATTCTAATATTTTTGCTAGTGTGCCATTGAGAAATTCTCTGCTACCCATTGTGTCCCATAGTTGTAATTGAAAGATCATTAGGTATCTAACATAATTAGTTGAAACTAATAAATTAATTAGGGGGAAATTATTACAAATATATAATTTGGAGGGCATCTAAACATTAAATTGAGAAAAGAGAATATCAATGTAGGCATTATAAATTAAAAAAAAAAAAAAAAACCATTTTTGTTATTATAAATCATTTAATTCAAATGATTCAAATATTTCAAAATGCTATGAAGAATAATTGAATCAAACTTTACAAGAAAATTTGGATTTTTGCCCACTTAATGAGAAAATGAAGTTTGAAAGTACTATCATAGTCTCGCAAGCAAACATCGTATTCAAAGCATTAACCAACGGACAAATAATTTTGGACCGTATGAATTTAATTCATATATAACAAACTTTTAACAATGATTTAATTGTACCAATATATCTTTGTACGGGCGAGGAGACGGGGGACTGGCAAGGGCTATGTAAAGATAACTCTGTGGATCCCTATCTAGCCTCCCCCCTATATAAAGATAACTTAGTAGATGCCTATCTAACAGCAATTATTTACACTACCATACCACATACTCTCTGAATATATTTAGATTTTTTTATTTTTATTTTTAAGAAAAATTACTTTTTAATTTGTAAAGATAATAATAATTATTATTTTCAAAATATAACTTTGCCCCATCCTCAAATTTATAAGATCAAAGGCATTTTTGATCACACAAAAACTAACATGAGAATTTAAAAAAAAAGAAAGAGGACAAGTACATTTTCAACCTCCGTATATCATAGACGGTCATTGGTAACTCATATGCACCAAAAAATGAAATTCCCACTAGGGCCTTGAGAGCGAAGATGGTCATGCCCTCACCTCAAAGCGAGTGGCTCCGAGTTAAACAAAAAAACAAAAACAAAAAAAAAAGGAAATCCTAGATCTCTTCTCTGTATAAGATTTTAGGGTTTAAAAGTTCGATCAAGATAGGTTTTCTTTTCTATTATTATCTAATTTTTAAATAAATCAATGTAAAGTTGGTTTGAAAAAAAAAAATAAAAATATATATATATATATTTTTTAAAAATTATTTAAAAAAAAAAAAAAAAAAACAAAACAAATAGGGCGAAATAAAACAAACTTATCTTTAACCGGCCAAATTTTCATTTTTTAGTATGTAGTTTTAAATAGGAAAAAAAAAAAGAAAGAAAATGAAACAATAAAAATGAATACTAACTTATTTTGCCTCCCAAAAACATTTGCAAAGAAAGAGTAAACTGCATAAATTGATGGATAAGACAGTTAAGTTATCACAATCAAACACTTACAGATCTCTCTACTAAATAATGCTCACTGCATGAACCATATGGCCCAATTACATATAATTTCCTGAAATATACAAGTATGAAAATGATTTGCAACTTGATTTCTTGACCAAACAAACCCTAATAAAGATTGTGAGCTACTGAGCTCTCCTCCCAAGGTGTAGAGAAGGACAATGTAATAAACATAAAATGAGTCTCTATTTTGTGTAGTTGGCATTGTCAGTTGCAAGCCCAAGTTGGTATAATTATTAATTATAAGTAAAATATAGAGATTATGATATAGTTAGAAATAATCAAAATAAAGTTAAAAATTAAAGTAAATATATGTATTAAATAAAAAAATAGAAAAGTGGTGAAGAGAGCTTTGGGGTGGGCTTATATATATATTTTACAGTAGCAGTGGCGGTGGTTAATCATCAAGAGCTCTCTTTTTAATGCAAGCGTGGGTATATATGCAGGACCTTTGCCATTACTCAACTCTTTCACCTTCCTTCAAATAACCATCTATTGTTTTTTTTTTACTGGCTTTTTCTCTTTCTAGTCTGCTCCAGAACCGCCCTCTCTCTCTCTCTCTCTCTCTCTCTATATATATATATATATATATATAAGCACCTCTATAGGACAGTACATATAGCAGAGTTCCTGAGCTACAAAACAGGAGGGTTTGAACAAAGCCCAAATTCAATAAAGTTTCCAGAGTAAAAAGCTTTGAATGGAGGACAGAGTACCAAAAGTAGCTCAGAATCTGAAATGGGTATCTTCTCTTCCCATTTTTAGTTGGTTCTCTCTCTCTGTTTCAGAGCTGGTTGCTGCTACTCTGACTAGGGTTTTGAATGCATATTTATTATACTGAAATCAATATTTTTTCTTTGCTTAATTGACTGCTTCTGGAGACTTTTTTCAGCTCTTCTTTGAACTGATTTTGTGTGCTTCTTTTCTTGCCTTGGGGGGGCTTCCCTTAGTGTTATTTGGTACTACAAGTTCAGTGGGTAGCTTTAGAAATAGTTGCAGTTACACTATTGTGATCTTTGGCACCTATTTGGGTTCTTGGGTTTTGC
>JAESVK010000847.1:1076831-1106454 GCA_017140935.1 Hamamelis virginiana | reverse complement strand
TTGGGTATTTCACTTCATTAATTGTAGTGGGTCATTCTTCTTTACTTCTTCTAAGTTATTCTTCATATAGTTAGCTTAACAGATTTTAGGGTATATAACCTCTGCGACCTTCGAGAAGTTTCACCTGCTGTAAGTTTCAAATTTGATGGTTTTGGCTGAAGGGTATTTATAAAGTTATTAATATAGTATGTGTTTGGAGATTTAATAGTTTTTATTTTCATTTGTTTCTGCCCCCATTTTTCTTTTTGTGTCTTTGTCATTGATTAGTGTTATTGAGCAGCTAGGGTTTGTGTGGGGTTGTCATCTTGCATAGATTGATTGTGGGTTATTCAAAAACAATTGCAAGAGAGAGAGAGAGAGGTATCTACTCTGGCAGCTCTTGCTATTCTTGTCAAGGAGAGATGGATATAGGTGACAAGGATAAACTTGAGTTAGACAAGAGGACTGAGGGCTCTTTGAACTACAATTCCTCGGACTGGCGATTTGGTGGTGCCAATCTCAGCAATACATCGATGGGTTCTGTTCCTATGGGCAATCCCATGGCAGTTTGCAAAGGAGATCTAATTGGTTCTTCTTCCTGTTCCTCTGCTACCATGGTGGATTCATTTTGCCCAAACCCTTGGGACCATCCCTCCAATTCACAGAACTTGGGGTTTTGTGACATTAATGTTCAAAACAATGCAAACACTTCAAATACACTAGGAATTAGAAAAGGGGGTCCTGGTGTTTTGAGGTCAAGTGTTGATAAACCACTTGATATCGGTTGGAATCCGACAGCTTCAATGCTGAAAGGGGGCCTCTTCTTACCAAATGCACAGGCAATGCTGCCTCAGAGCTTTTCTCAGTTTCCAGCTGATTCTGGTTTCATTGAGCGAGCAGCCAGGTTCTCATGCTTCAGTACTGGGACTTTCAGTGATACGGTGAACCCCCCTTTTAGTATTCCTGAATCTATGAGTCCTTATTCAAGGGGTGGAGCAGTGATGCAAGTGCCACAAGAGGTTTTCACAGGCAATGGATTGAAATCGATATCTGGTGGGCAATCTCATAAGAATGAACTTAATATTGATGACGCTTCTAAAGATGTTTCTTTGTCTGTTGAGCGTGGAGCTACTGCTGAAGGGAGCCCACTCAAGAATGAGAGAAAAAGCGAGAGTTTTGTGAGGTCTCATGACGAAGCAAAACAAGGTGTTGGTGTCTCTGGTAATGAGTCTGATGAAGCCGAGTTTAGTGGTGGTGGCCGTCAGGAGGAGCCATCTATGTTGGACGGTACAGGTGGAGAGCCTTCTTCTGCCAAGGGACTTGGATCAAAGAAAAGGAAAAGAAGTGGTCAGGTAGAAACCAATTTTACTTGGTGATTTTTATGAATTGCAATGGGTGCATAATTTTATCCCTTACGTATGATTGCTTATCTTTTGTGGTAGGATACTGAGATTGATCAAGCCAAAGGAGCCACTCAGCAACCTGGTGAAGCTGTAAAGGATAGCACTGAAATTCAACAGAAGGGAGATCAAAACCCAACTTTAACTACAATTAAGACTTCTGGAAAACATGGTAAACAGGGTTCTCAAGCATCGGATCTGCCAAAAGAAGAATACATTCATGTTAGAGCGCGAAGAGGACAGGCAACAAATAGCCATAGCCTAGCAGAAAGAGTAAGATTTTTCTATATAAGGTTTTAATTTTAATGGAAGCAAACATTTTATGTTAAGTCCTTGGATTGAAGTTGGTTAATTTGAACAATAGGTAAGAAGGGAAAAGATCAGTGAAAGGATGAAGTTTCTTCAAGACCTAGTACCTGGTTGCAGCAAGGTTGGCTTATTAGAATTTGCAGCTTAGGCAGCATGACATGTTGAATTTCACTAAAATTGAGTTTCTTTTTGCAGTTTTCATGAGAATTAATTGGTCTTTTCAGGTCACAGGCAAGGCGGTCATGTTAGATGAAATCATTAACTATGTACAATCACTGCAACGGCAGGTTGAGGTATGGGAGTTGAAATATTTTTTCTTTATTTTTCCATTGTACTGATTCCCAATTCAGCTATTATGATTTGCTCCTTTGGGTGTCTGTGGAGCATTGGCATTTTAATTTCATAACAAGTTCTGGTTGAAATACTTGATCTGTGAAACATTGCGAAACTTGTGTAGTTTGACATAAATTAGTTTGAATATATTAGCAAAAAAACTTTTATCTTCATTTTAAAAAAGGCCTTCCTTTTAGAAAAAGATAAGAATAAATAAGCTTCTTTACAAAATTGACTATCTGGAACCTTTTGTGAACTCTATTGATAAATTTAAATCAACTAGTTCCATGACTTCACCTTATGACTATGAAGAACAGTAACCCGTCTTCTCTAAGATGCAATTTTATCACTTGAAAGCCCAAGCCCAGTGTCTCAAAACTGAAAAACCCTAATAATACCAGTTAATAGTATAATTGAGATGAAAACATTGGATTACAAGTTATTATCTGGAACCGGGTATGCTATTATTTCATGGGCATGGATTTAAATTATAAACAAACAACCAGATTATTATTTAATATTTATTTTATGGTTTACAGAAAGATACTCTTTATATATGTCTCATTTTCAGATATCTTGAATTTATATGCGTCTTTATGAGCTCATAGGTTACCATATGTATTCTTTTTTCCTTTTTACCTTTTTACAGTTTTTGTCAATGAAACTTGCGACAGTTAATCCACGGCTGGATTTTAACATTGAAGGGCTCCTTGCAAAAGATGTAAGTGAAATTGCATAGTTAAAGTCACAGTGAAAAGCAAATTCACATTTGTGTATTTATATATCTGTCCCTTCTGATGCACCACAATACATTCTATTTCGTTATTGCAGATTCTTCAGTCACGGGCTGGTCCTTCATCTACGTTGGGGTTTTCCCCAGATATGACTTTGGCTTATCCTCCTTTACATGCATCTCAACCAGGACTGATTCAAATGGGTCTTCCTGGCATGGGGAACTCTTCAGACTCACTTCGGAGAACCATAAATTCCCAATTGACAGCGATGAGTGGAGGATACAAAGAGCCTGCTCCCCAGGTATCTTTCTGTCCTTTGCTAAAATGTATTTCCCTCAAGATCTTGTATTTTAGTTTGTTTTTCATTCTATATCTTTCCTTGGGCAACCTTTTTTAACTAGTAAGATGATTTGCATTTGGTTTTCTTCTTATTTGCCTTGATATTAAACTGATTAAATAATGGGCAATAATTAAAAACTGATCTTATATTACCAAGGAGAGTGATGAAACTCTGATAGCGGATACCCAAGTAACCTCTGGAGAATTTCCTCTTGCAGTATATGGATCAAAGGAGAAATCATTAAGTTAGTCTTCTCTCTAATATTTTGTGTGTGATGAGTGAGTTCCAACGACACAACATTTGCATTACATTCATGGCGTTCATGCAAGCTGGAGAATGGATAACTTCTGATAAGACAATTACTTTTGTCTATTTAGTTGAAAATGATGCTTTCTTCTTCTCCTCCATGTGTCTCACTGCACATTACAAATTACATTTCATTTTGAT
This sequence comes from Hamamelis virginiana, assembly GCA_017140935.1. Lineage (NCBI taxonomy): Eukaryota > Viridiplantae > Streptophyta > Magnoliopsida > Saxifragales > Hamamelidaceae > Hamamelis > Hamamelis virginiana. The sequence continues at coordinate 1,102,912 of JAESVK010000847.1, read as the reverse complement.
ATATTTGTCTACAGCTACCTAATGCGTGGGATGATGAACTCAACAATGTTGTCCAGATGAGCTTCGGCACCAATGCTCCCCCCAACAGCCAAGAGTTAACTGGTATAAAACGTTGATTTTCCCATTCTCGTGCGATGCAAGCCCCAAGTGTTCTTGAGCTTACTACAAAGATCTCTTCTGCATTTACAGGGTCTCTTCCACCAGGCCATATGAAAGTTGAACTTTGATCATTGTTTTCAGTTTTTAATGCCACTGGGCTCTGTTACGGCCTCCTATATGCTTGCAATACTATCTAATGGAATGACACAGCCCATGAGATTTCATCTTCCACTTGTTGTGGCTGATATATTACCACCATATTCCTACTTCAGGATCTGTATCGTAATTGACATAATACTAGCCCAGTGTCAAAGCTTGGAGGGTCTGTCGAGGCGTAACTGAAGCAAGGGGGATCACATCAAGCTATATAAGGGTTCATAGGTATATAATGTGGCAACAGCCACTGTTTCTTGTTCTAGCATTGAATACTATATACCCAGAAAGGTGAAATTCCATTTCCTTATGAGAATAGAATTGCTCCCCAGAAAAGATTGTGTATGAATGAAAGAAAATGTAGATTGATCTTTTAAAGATATCAAGGAAGATTAAAAGATATTGAGGAAGATGTTTAAATGGAGAAGCTGATACCGGGTGATTGTTGCGAGAAGATTTTGCAGTTGAAATGTTGATGTACTTTGTCAAGTTGAAGAAAGAGAGTTGGAAAGCTGTACGTGTTAAAATCATATAATGATTAATCCCTTTTCTTTTTGATTCTTTTTTTGAATTAATTACTGGTATGTGGTAAATCTTTTTTCAAAGAATTTGTACCTTAAGAACAGAAACCTGTATACTGATGTGGTTGGTAGATCATGGCCGTAGGTTTCCTCATTTAAATTTATCTGAAGAATTTTCTTTAACTCATAAAACTTTGGTCTGGCTTACAGTTAAGAACTATGTACTTGTTGGAGCAATGTGTGTGGATTTCTGATGGCGGTGGTATTATGAGAATATCAATCTTTTCTCTAAGTACAAATACCTAAAAGAAACAAGGAGAAACTCCAAGAAAATAATAATGTTGTAGATGGATAACAATGATACTTGGGCAGCTGCAAACTTTTATACATAATTATCATAAATAGTAAAAGCTACCAATTGGCAGAAACAATCAAATATCTATGCACGCACTTGTGAAAAATTAAGGTACCGTTTGGATTTGTTTTTTATGAGTATTTATTTGTTTGTTTTTTTTTTTTTTTTTTAAATTTTCTAAGAAATTATATATTGCAAATTTTTAAAAAAGCAAAAAAATAAATAAGTACTTATAAAAATAAATCCAAACGGTGCCTAAGGTAACAAGTTTCCTACCATAATATTAACATAATGGTGTTTGATAAGGTAGAAACCATTGTCTTGGTATTAAGTGCAAATGCAAAATAGTTTATTTTGAGGACAACCATTTTGAACTATATTGGAAGTTTTATATTAAGCTTATCGTTTTTAAAATCCCGCTTTGGTGGGTTCAAATAAGAGTGAAGATCATTTGTCGCACTTTTATGTCTGTCTTACTTTTCTGTCATTTTCTAAAAATTCATCTTAAAAAACTCACTTTTAAAAAATTATTCATTTTAATTTTTCAAAGTGAACTTTTACGAGAATGAACATAAAGTAGGACATAAAATTGGAACAGATAATCTCGACTCGCCAAACGCCAACATGTCCTCATGCTCACATGGGCTTGAGCCCATCTAGGTGGAGTTTGTATTCTGGGAGCAACGAGAGGCCTATAACAATACATTCCCGCCGAATTGTCGTTCAAAAGCAATGTCGTCTCCGTCCTCCAATTACTATTGTTCGTTACTAAAACTCTGTTGCGAAGCACGGAATCATACCCAAGCAAAAAAGCTCCATGGCCATATAACCAGAACCCTGGGGCACCCAGAGACCTTTCTATTAAATAATCTCATCAGCACTTACTATAAGTTGGGCAATCTAAGCTATGCTCGCCATGTGTTTGATCAAATCCCTCATCCAAATCTCTTCTCATGGAACACCATTCTCTCTGCTTATTCGAAATCTGGTCGGCTTTCTGAAATGAAAGAAATCTTTTCTCACATGCCTAATCGAGATGGGGTCTCCTGGAATTCTCTTATTTCGGGATACGTGTGTTATGGGTCGTGTGATGAGTCGGTGAAGGTCTATAAATTGATGTTGAAAGATGGACCTGTGAATTTGAATCGGATTACATTCTCAACGATGCTTATATTTTCTTCGAATCAGAATTGTATTGATTTAGGTAGGCAACTTCATGGGCAAATACTGAAATTTGGTTTTGAGTCTTATGTTTTTGTCGGTAGTCCTTTGGCGGACATGTATTCAAAAGCTGGGCTGATTTATGATGCAAAGCAGGTTTTTGATGAAACGCCAGAGAGGAATTTAGTTATGTATAACACAATGATCACGGGTTTATTACGGTGTGGAATGGTTGAGGATTCCAAACGTTTGTTTAATGGTATGAAGGAAAAAGATTCAATTTCATGGACAACGATGATTACAGGACTTACCCAAAACGGTTTGGAGAGAGAAGCAGTTGATATGTTTAGAGAAATGAGGTCCGAGGGCTTGGCTATGGATCAGTATACTTTTGGAAGTGCCTTGACTGCTTGTGGGGGTCTTCTGGCATTGGAAGAAGGCAAGCAGGCCCATGCTTATATAATTAGGACCTGTCATACAGATAATATTTTTGTAGGCAGTGCTCTTGTTGACATGTATTCGAAGTGTAGAAGCATAAGATCTGCAGAAGCAGTTTTCAAGAGAATGATGCGCAAGAATGTCATATCATGGACTGCGATGCTAGTGGGTTATGGCCAGAATGGGTTCAGTGAAGAAGCTGTTAAGATTTTTTGTGAGATGCAAAGGAATGGGATTGAGCCAGATGATTTTACTCTAGGTAGTGTAATTAGCTCATGTGCCAATCTAGCAAGCTTAGAAGAGGGTGCCCAATTCCACTGTCGAGCCCTAGTTTCTGGCTTGATTTCTTTCATTACTGTTTCTAATGCACTTGTTACCTTGTATAGTAAATGCGGAAGCATAGAAGATTCCCATAGATTGTTCAATGAGACGAAATTCAGGGATGAAGTCTCTTGGACTGCACTGGTCTCAGGGTATGCCCAGTTTGGAAAAGCCAACAAGACAATCGATTTGTTCGAAGAGATGTTGGCCCATGGTCTGAAACCTGATGGAGTTACTTTCATTGGGGTTCTTTCAGCTTGCAGTAGAGCAGGACTAGTGGAGAAAGGACATCAGTATTTTGAATCAATGGTGAAGGAACATGGAATTATGCCAATTCCTGATCACTATACTTGCATGATCGATCTTCTCAGCCGAGCCGGAAGGATAGAAGAAGCCAAAGATTTTATAAGCAAGATGCATTGTCGTCCTGATGCAATTGGTTGGGCCACCTTGCTTAGCTCATGTAGAGTTCATTGTAACCTGGAAATCGGGAAATGGGCAGCTGATTCTTTACGGGAATTGGAGCCCCAGAACCCTGCAAGCTATATCTTGCTCTCAAGTATATATGCTGCTAAAGGGAAATGGGACAAGGTTGCCCAATTAAGAAGAAGAATGAGAGACAAGGGAGTGAGAAAGGATCCAGGCTGTAGTTGGATCAAATATAAGAGCAGAGTGCACATCTTCTCAGCTGATGACCAGTCAAGTCCATTTTCAGATCAGATATACGCTGAGCTGGAGACATTATATTGTAAAATGATAGAGGAAGGTTATGTGCCTGATATCAATTCTGTTCTGCATGATGTTGAGGAGTCGGAGAAGATAAAGATGCTTAACCACCACAGTGAGAGGCTCGCAATAGCTTTTGGGTTGATTTTTGTCCCTCCTGACCTTCCCATACGAGTAGTTAAAAATCTCAGGGTCTGTGGGGATTGCCACAATGCGACTAAAATCATTTCTAAGATCACCCAGAGAGAGATACTTGTAAGAGATGCTGTCCGGTTTCATTTGTTTAAAGATGGAACATGTTCATGTGGAGATTTCTGGTGATGGGATTTTAATAGTGTCCATAGCTATTGAAGAGGATTTTAGAACCTCAAATTTATCAGGTGAGTGACTAAGATCCAGGATATTTTGCACATTCAAAAATCAAAACTTGATCCAGTCACATCACACAAGAAACTGGATAGGGATTTCATTAGAGGACTTAAAGGGCTATTATGCCAGTGACTACAGCACAAGATGAATCTTTTTACGAGGTTAAAACAAGACACAGGTTTGATTTCAAGGAATTCCCAAACAGTCAACTTTGGGTACATCCACAGAGAGGAACATATTTAAAGGAGAAGGAAGTTGTGAGGAAACATATTCCAATTGTTTCAAATTCGGGTGGCATTTCATTTTTCATCTGAGTTGAACTGCTCATCGCTTAATTTGCATGAAGAGCAATGTGTGCTTAAAATGGTAATTCGTTGATGAGGCTTTGATGGACTATATAGTTTGATATAAGTTAAATTTATACTTTCTATTCCCTTATGTAGCACAGATGCACCAAAGGGTGCCTTGGCCATATCAGATACAGACATTTCTTAGACATGCTTGGACTTGTATCAGTTAAACAAATTAATCATAATTTCAGACACCCATCCACCTCGGACTATCTTGTAATGGACACAAGATAAACATGTTGGAACATATCCTGGTACACGTTATTTTTATCGTTATTATTATATTGATTTTAGAATAAAGGTTAGTTGTCAAGAATTAAAAAGAAGAAGAAGGTTTTGTATAATATTACAATAAGTTAGGGCCTTCTTGACGTAGAGTGAGAGATATGAGGTCCAACAAACTTTTTGAATATATTGCAAGTATTAAGTAGAAGCATATTATTCCAATTTATGTTTTAGTTTTTAAACATGGGGTGTGATGAATTGATGATACATTGATACTTGATGGTCAGTTGGTGATAGTATTAGATAATAAATGCCCTTTTTGCTTATTTCCTTTGGCATCTCAATTTGTTGTATACATTTTAATGGTTGTTGTTTTAAATGAATGTGACCGATTGATTGTATTAGTATTTGTCTAATTGTTTTCCGTCTTGCCTTATTTCTTGAATCTTGATGAATCAGTTATTAATAGAGCACATGATTGTTATAGTTAGAAGCTTATAGTTGTAAATTACAAATTTAATAATATAAACAATTATACATACGTATTTATTTACTGCTTAAATATTGTTTCCTTTTTTAAGAGCTGCCTGTCATGGTAGAGCCATGCCCTGTCTCCTTCTCCAGGCTACACAGGTTTCTGGCTTAAATTTATCAATAGAAAGTTTATTTGATATACCTTAAAACGTAGAATACAGCTCTCTGAGTTGGATTTGAAGTTTTGGACTGTTATTGGATGCAAATTGCTGCAGGCAGATAAATTCTACATATCAGCTAAGTCATTATGCAGAGGACCTGACTGTCTTGGTCAGATTGGTCCAAATACTGAAGTTGATGACTGCCATAAACTTGTCATTCATTTGTTAAGATAGATTATTACATTCCCTTAGGGAATGCTGTGTACTCAATTAAACCTATGGGTACATATACCATTTTTATGAAGACCAAATATTTAAAATATCTTGAACAGATGTGAGGAAAAACATGACTAGATTTAAAAATTCTTATCAATACAGGTCGTACATGGTGATCCAGCAACATCTATAACCAAGATAAAAAACAAAAAATTACAGAAATCAGAACACTCAGTCTATGCTAGACTCACAAGCACAAGGAATAGACAATAGAAAATTATTAATTATGAATCTGAAGAACACAGAAGAAAAAGCAAGCTTTATTCAGATTCCTGTGATGTTCGGATGGACTCCCATTGACCTTGCTGTTGGTCCTGCATCAGGTAACAGAAAATATGGTTAAAAGAAAATTATACTGAAGAGCAGATGCAATGCAGAATTAGAGAAGCAGACAATAATTACCTGCAACCTAGTACAGATCTCAATGACTTCAGGAAGAGGTGCCCAATCACCGAAATTCCTCTCAATAAACTGGTAAGCAATGCCACTCTTTCCACTTCCCATTATAAAAAGTCCGCCCTTAATTTCACCTTCCCCCCTGAAGTTTTGCTCCATTCCCAATGCTTTTGCTCGCTTGTAATTTGCAATAGCTCGAGGGTTGAAGATAAATCCTGATATGAACTTGTCCTTGAGCAGCTTCCCACCACCAAGAGCTTTGAAGAATTCCATACCCCGGTCAAAGACTACAACACCGCCCCAATATCGGGGCCAGAAGTCTTTTACCTGGAACCATTGAAATAATAAGTCTAGCAAAGAGGAGTTGATTCAGAAGGCTAGAAGTTGAAGAATGCTTACTAAATACCTCTGACTCTATGTACTCATGAAGAACTGCAAACAGTTGAATCCCCAGTGCATCGAATATGGGTTTTTTTGCATAGAGTTGGTGAGCTTCTGCTCTGCACATGATGCACCTGTTTCCCGTTCATGAGACATATGGAACATTAGTTACAATATATCTCTCCATTTTCTTTTTGTATTGGAAGGATAACTATACTTGTAAGTGGGATGATAGATATCTTACTAAGAAAAATCATTTTTCTCAAAATTGCTAGTCATTTCTTCAAGGTCATACCATTCAGATTTTCTGTTTCATCAGCATTCTTTTGGATGGCAAAACAAGGTGGTCTCATATGTGGCTTCATCTATGTCAAGGATACTAAACGTTTTCTTTCCCAAATTATTGTGATTGCATCTAGTTATGTGCGTGTATAAATTTTTTTGTTATAATATGTACCCGTATGAATATGGTAGCCCATGAGGCCTCCCACTTGCCTGAGCTCAAAGTAGAAAATTTATCACAAATGTACAGCTGACAAGACAAGGCTATGCCAAGATGCAGAATATAAAAAAGTTACCCAGGACGTCGGATGCAGAGGATCACAGCCGGTTTATCTCGCCATAGTTCTAAAGCCTTCATCGGAGGAGTCTTTGTTTTCACCAAGCGCTCCATCCCAATCTTATACTCTGGAGTTAGCTTCTGAATGGAGATGCTTTCAATAGTAGAATAAGGAGCAACGTTATCAACTATAGGAGGAGGTTGTACACAACCACATGCTCTGGGCTCTGCTGGTTCTGCGGCAACAATTCCCCTAAAGATGTGTCCATCTTTAATTCTAATATCATATATTGATTGCTCAAGTGATCGATCATTGATTGTATTGTTTCTTGCAGTGGACTTTGTCATACTTCGCATCTTTCTGGAGTTGATGGATGGAGACCCACTCTTGTACATGCTATTATTTCTAGAAGGTGCAGTGGTTCTATTCCTTGCAGGGAGAGTTAATGATGCTGGCAAAGGATCTGCACATGCGATGGTCCTGTCCATGAAACGGGCATTGTGCCCTCTCTTCATACCAAACTGGGAAGAAAGATCTGCAGTGCTTAAGTTAAGAAGCTCAGGCAGACATTTCCCAGAGGCCTCTAGCTTGTCCCCATATTGCATCAGAGCACGGTCATGCAGGTATGTCCTGATTTCCAGTGCATCCTAGAGTAAAACAAAGGAAAGCCTTAGGGGCCACAATTGATTATATTAAATTCTTATTTTCTAGAAGTACACAATCCATTCATTGGAAGCATCAACTCCCAACCAATTTTGATCTTCTAATACCAAAAGAGGGGAAGAAATAGAAAACAGGATTAACTCAATATAACAGGCTCTATATTATGGCTCAGAAGGCACTCAACAAATGAATAACATGAAAATGATTTTGTGTTCTTAAAAACTTCCATGTAAGAACATATTGATGAAAGTGGTTTTATTAATGGGATAATCAGTTTTTTAGCAAAGGGTATTCAAAAGTTGATTCTGTTTGTTAACCAACCTTTTGTTGTTGAGTCATCTTTATTGCATCCATGTCCTCTGAATTCATAATCTTCAAGGTCGGGACATCATCCCAACCTTCTTCTAACAGCTTTGGAAGCAGCCTCTTTAGAGCTCCATTCCCAACAAAATCATCCATTGAAAAAGAAGCCATTTTCCTCTGAAGCAGAGAATTGTCCAAATATGAATGAACCCTCGTTGCCAAATTGGATTTAACTTTGGTGGTGTCTGGCCCTAGTGATTAGATTTATAGAAGACCTTGAATGCATTAAAATATTGCAACATAAAAAATTTTCGACAATGTCAAAGATGTAACAGTTTATTCCAAATACAAATGGAAAGGTTCAACCAATACTAATTAAGTAAATCTTCTCAGATATACTTGACAAATTCATAAAATATTGTTGATTTTAAATCTCTTGTTATATATATATATATATATATATATATATAGTTGTTAAGAGATTTCATTCTGGAAAATACTAAATAATAGCTACCCATTTTCTAGAAGAAGATGCATGGAGAATAAACAAAAGTTGAGATATTTAAATAGATTTGTTTGGACCTTTAATGGAAATGAAATTATTACATCTTAATCTAGATAGCATTTGAAATGACTTCGTTTATGTTCTTCAAACATTATGGGAAATAAGAATGGACTTATTTAATCACAATTACATATCCAAACAGACCCTAATTATATTCTCTTCTCCTGAGTCCAAACTTGCTAAACAGTGAAAACCCAACTAATTTCCAAACCAAAGAAAATGAGGCATCGTTTGGATTTGTTTTTTATAAGTACTTATTTGCTTTTTTAAAAATTTTCTAATAAATTCTGTATTGCAAATTTTTAAAAAAGCAAATAAGTACTGATGAAAAAAAAATTCAAAAGGGGCCTAAAAAAAAAATATTAAAATAAATATTTCCCCCCCCCCCCCCCCCTCCTCTGATTATTACGTTATTTCACGACCTTATTAAATTAAACAAAACTTAATCAGAGTGCAGAAAAATAAGAGGCTGAAGTGCTAAACTACAGCAGCTAGAAACAATAACTAGACTGGGAACAAAACTAATAGTCGGTGAAGAGGGTAAAAACCGATCTGACTCTTTGACAAGCGATTCGAGACTTGTATGTTCCCGATCTATAATCGTTACCCGATCAAAATATTATCTTAGTCACCCGATCTGAGTAAACTTACTAAAATATCTCAATTTGACTCAGAATCGCCAAGCTTATGACGGTTTGGTATTAGCTGGATAGATATTTGAGGCATTTAATTGATTTGACACATTCTGAAGATTTACCCACATGAAATATCCAGATTTTTATCCTTCTGGAATGATATGACGGAGGTGGCCAATCACAAAGGAATGGGCCTATATAAAGGACAGACCTCCACTGAAAAGAGGTAAGTAACATAAATCCCAAAACAAGAGTTATATTCTGATTATGTTTTTATCAAATCGAACACTAATTTTATCATCGGAGCTTTTTCAGGCAAAACACCAAACCGGTGCAAGTCATCTGAGATCTTCCTAAGGGAAATCCCAGATTCTATCTTTTATTTCTTGATTTACTGATTTTTGTAATCATCAGTTTGGCGCCCACCGTGGGGCCCGAAATTTCAATCTTTTCAGTGCCTTTCTTTAAACAGAATTCTCTTTGACGATACGGTCATGATCCAGCCCGAAGTACAGGCCGACGACAATATCGACTCGGTCCATCCAGCTAACCAATCGGTGCCAGGACCGCAACTAGAGAGAACCTCCGAACCATCACGACGAGCTTCTCATGATGAATCTCCCCCTGTGTCAGAGCGGCCATCTTTGCAAAATGAGTTGCCAACTCCTCCAGACGAATCCCCGGTCGATCCCCAAACCTGCCAAGAAATTTGGTCAACTTCTAATGATCAATACCGACATCAACTTAACCACATGCAGAAGCAAATGGAAAGCATGACTTTGTTTATCCAGACTCTAACACGCCAACAAGATTTAATAATTTCACACAATCCGTCCCCACAACACCCAGTTCAAGTATCAACTCATCCCGATCGAATTGGTGAGCGACCGGTGAATCCCACCATCCCGTTACGACGTGTCGTGGAAGAAAGCCGACGTACTCCAGTTCGGCTTCATTGTTTCAACGAGGAAGAGGGGAGTAGTTCGGAGGTTGGTTCCAGAAGAAGGACCGTGAATCCCGACAGACGGCGTCCAGAGCATGATCTTGCTGCAGCGCGATCTCACATACCGGAGCCGACCCGATGCACATCCAATCATAAAGAAAAGGAGCCAGCGCGAAGTAATAAACCCGAAGGAGCGGCAATCGACATTTCTTCTCCTTTTGTGGTCACGATCTTGCAAGAAGCATTACCAGATAAGTTTAAACTACCAACTATTGATTCTTACGATGGAACCAATGATGCCCGAGAGCATGTGCTCACTTTTAAAGACCACATGTATCTAAAAGGTGTGTCGGATCCCATTATGTGCCGCGCCTTCCCTATGACCCTCAAAGGACCAGCACGAACTTGGTTCCAAAGATTACCACTGCACTCTATTAGTTCGTTTCAACAACTCAGCTCGGCACTTGTAGCAAACTTTGTAAGCAGTCATCGGCCTAAAAAACCCGCAACGTATCTCTTGAGTCTAGATCAGGAGAAAGATGAAAGCTTAAAGTATTATTTACAACGTTTTAGTTCGGCTTTGCTTGAGATCGATGTACTTAATGAGGGCGTAGCTATGACAGCAATGATGAAGGGACTCAGGACCAGAAGTCTCAGAGTCTCGTTTGTTAAAAGGGAACCAAAAACCCTTACCGAGCTGTTAGAAAGGGCCAGAAAGTATATCGGGGTAGATGATCTAATCGACTCTGATAAAAAGAAACAGGAGCCCGTTCAGAAACGAAAAGAGCGTGAACCTGATGAGAAGAAGCAACCGGATAAAAAACAAAAAACCGATGCCCCTGAAGGAAACCGATCTCCAACAAGACGATTCACATCTTTTACGCCACTACGTCAACCTATCCATGCAATTCTAAGCGAGGTTGAAACCCAGCCTTTTGTGAAATGGCCACAACGGATGAGATCGGATCCAAAGAGGAGGGACAAAAATAAATATTGCGCATTTCATCGGGATCATGGACATGTCACCGGGGATTGTTTTGACCTAAAAAATGAGGTAGAGCGTCTCATCAAACGTGGGTATTTGAAAGAATTTATCGATCCGTCAAAAGATGATATTCATTCTCAAATGCGTCCTGATCCCGACTTAAAGCAGCCGAATCAGCAACAAAGAATAGCAGGAGTAATTGATACCATTCATGGAGGTTTTACATACGCCGGAGAAAGCAGCTCATCCAGAAAAGCATATGCAAGGTCGGCTCAAACTTCCCCGTCGGACCAAGTAATGAGCATTGACCGACCTATCTCCAAGCGTTACGGTCTTTTATCTTTCTCTCAAGACGATCTGAAGGGAGTTCACTTACCTCATGATGACCCATTAGTAATTAAAGCAATCATCGCGAACTATTCGGTAAGTAAAATCTTGGTAGATACTGGCAGTTCGGCTGACATTCTATTTGTGACAGCTTATGAACGAATGGGAAGGAATGTTGAAGATCTCTCCCCAATCAACACTCCACTTATTGGGTTCAATGGATCATCCTTACAGCCACTTGGTTGGGCAAACTTACCGATCACAATTGGAGATTCACCAACTCAACCTACTCGAGACGCAACTTTTATGATCATCGACTGTCCGTCTGCGTATAATGCTATCATCGGGAGACCAAGCCTCATTGACTTCGGAGCAGCAACGTCAACACTCCATCTTTGTATGAAATTTCCCACGTCTCATGGAACAGGAGAGGCTAAAGGAGATCAAGCAATCGCCCGATCTTGCTTCAACATCGCCCTTTCTTACAACGAGGGATCAGCTGGAGAAAAAGCCATGCATATCCCGCCGATGAATCTAAACGTTCCATCAAAATCTTTAAATCAAAATAAAGCAGAAAAACTGCATACCAATCTTCAATAGCAATTACAGGATACCGGAATCGATGATCTTCGGGACGAGCAAAATCCAAAATCAACTCCTCTGGAAGGCCTAACAGAAATTCAGGTCCATCCTACCGATCCCAACAAAACTGTCAACATAGGATCTGACCTTCCTGATTCGATTAAAGTCAGCCTCACAATATTTTTAAGGGCAAACTATGATATCTTTGCATGGGGTCATGAGGATATGTCAGGAATCTACCCAACCATTGCGATGCATAAATTACATGTTGATCCATCTTTTAAACCGATCCGGCAGAAGAAGCGTGTAACTTCACAAGAAAAATCCCGAGCAATTCAATAGGAGGTTCATAAACTTCTTAAAGCTGGTTTCATTCGAGAAGTCTTTTATCCAGATTGGCTCTCCAATTGTGTAGTGGTCAAAAAGAAAACCGGTAAATAGAGAGTATGCATCGACTTCTCCGATCTAAATAAAGCTTGCCCAAAAGACAGTTTTTCTCTTCCTCGAATAGATCAACTGGTTGATGCAACAGCGGGCCATGAGCTCCTAAGCTTTATGGACGCATACTCGGGCTACAACCAGATCGAGATGGATCCTACCGATCAAGAAAAAACGGCATTCATAACCGCCATCGGTATGTTTTGTTATCTTCGAATGCCTTTTGGATTAATAAATGCGGGATCCACATATCAACGAACCGCACAAGGATGTTCGAGGGCTTGTTAGGGTCAACTATGGAGGTCTACATTGACGATATGCTTGTCAAAACTCTAAAGGCACCCGATCATATTTATCATCTGGATCAAGCTTTCAAGATTATGCGACGCTTCGGGATGAGGCTTAATCCTACCAAATGTTCGTTCGGCGTCTCGTCGGGGAAATTCTTGGGCTTTTTAGTGACTAAAAGAGGAATAGAAGCGAATCCCGATCAGATGCAGGCTCTACTCAACATGAAATCCCCGACTACAATCAAAGAAATTCAACAATTAACAGGACGGATGGCTGCTTTAAACAGGTTCATTTCTAAATCCTCCGAAAAAGGATTTCATTTTTCAAAGTTCTCAAAGGGAAAAAGATATATCAATGGATTGCCGAAGCTGAGGAAGCATTTCAACAATTAAAGCAGTATCTTGGGTCCCCACCCCTCCTCTCAAAGCCATTGCTAGGCGAAACTTTATTTCTTTACCTCGGTGTTTCATCATCAGCTATCAGCTCGGTGCTCATTCGAGAAGATAAAGGAGTACAACGACCGATCTATTACATCAGTAAAACTTTGATTGGTGCTGAAGATCGGTATCCTTTACTTGAAAAGTTGGCGTTTGCTGTTGTTACTTCGGCACGAAAGTTACGGCAATATTTTCAAGCTCATCCAATCATTGTATTGACTAACCAACCTCTGAGGCATATACTTCACCGACCTGATACCTCTGGAAGAATGATCCGATGGGCGGTGGAGTTGAGAGAGTTCGATATTGAATATCGTCCTCGCCTCGCTATTAAAGGCCAAGTATTGGCTGATTTTATAGCCGAGTTCACACCCGACCTTCAACCTGAACAAAGCTATGCACCGACCAAATCAACAGCATCAGCGTGCAAGGGTGACGAAAACAAAATCCACCTTCAAAATTGGCATTTATTTGTTGATGGTTCTTCAAATCAAAAGGGGTCCGGGGCAGGAATTGTATTGATCTCCCCTGATGGAGAAAAGGTGGAACTGGCTTTACGGCTTAATTTCAAAACAACAAATAATGAAGCAGAATATGAGGCTCTACTTGCAGGACTACAAGTGGCAACAGATCTCTTGGTTCAAAAGCTAGAAGTTTTCAGCGACTCTCAATTGATAGTTAATCAAATCAACGGAGCCTATTCAGCAAAAGAGTTGTCAATGCAAAAATACTTAGCCAAAGCTCTCGAGGCTTTTACATACTTCACATCAATTTCTATCAACCAGATTCCAAGGGACGAAAATTAGCATTGGCAAATTTAGCTTCTGCAGTACATACTGATCTCCCAAGGTCGGTCATGTTCAAATTGGTTGAAGGACCTCTTATATACCAAATTGATATACCGATCTACAATGTGCAAACAAAGTCAACATGGTTTGATCCAATCAAAGATTATATCACATCTGGTGTTCTTCCTGCAAATAAAGCAGCAGCTCGACGTTTGAGGTGCATATCAGCTCGGTATTGTATTATCAATAACCACCTTAATCGACGATCATTTTACGGGCCGTGCTTACGATGTGTTTTACCCGATGAGGCCAACTACGTGCTCCGTGAGATCCATGAAGGTATTTGCGGAAATCATGCAGGGGGTCGATCCCTTGCAAAAAAGGTAGCTCGGCATGGGTACTATTGGCCTCAAATGGAGAAAGATGCTACCGATCTGGTTCGTAGCTGTGATAAATGTCAGCATTTTGCTCCTATACCTCATCAACCACCCAGCATGCTCATCCCGATCTCTAGCCCTTGGCCATTTGCACAATGGGGTATTGATATAGTGGGACCACTTCCTACGTCGAAAGGTCAAAAGAAATTTTTGATAGTTGCTATTGATTACTTCACCAAATGGGTGGAAGCCCGACCCGTTGCCACAATCACCGAAAGCAGTATCAGAAGCTTCATTTGGGAGAGTATCATCTGTCGCTTCGGTATTCCGCGAATTATAGTTGCCGACAATGGGACTCAATTCAATAATTCTGGATTACGCACGCTATGTCAGGATCTCGGTATTCAGAACAATTTCTCTTCTCCAGGTCATCCACAAGCTAATGGACAGGTAGAAGTAACAAACCGAACGATCATTCATTCTTTAGAGAAAAGGCTGGAAAAGGCTAAAGGATTATGGGTGGAGGATCTCCCTTCAGTTCTATGGGCGTATCACACTACCAGTCAGGTTTCTACAGGCGAAACTCCATTTTCTCTCACTTTTGGAACCGAAGCAGTCATTCCTGTCGAGATCGGTCTACCAAGTTATCGACTAGAGACATTCAATCAAGATATCAATGATCAAGAGCTCTGCTTTAACCTTGATATGTTAGAATCAAAAAGAGAAACAACCCGACTCCGTATAGCTTCTTATAAACAGTATATGGCTCGGGTTTATAACAAAAATGTGAAAATTCGGCATTTCCGACCTGGTGATCTCGTTCTTAAAAAGGTTCTTCGCCCTAATAAACTTGATCCTAACTGGGAAGGACCTTATCAAGTTAAAAATTTCAATCGGATAGGCACATACTGGATTGCTGATCTGGACGGAAAAATGCTCCATCGTCCTTGGAATGCTACTCATCTTAAAAAATATTATCCCTAAATAAA
Organism: Hamamelis virginiana; assembly: GCA_017140935.1. Taxonomy (NCBI): domain Eukaryota; kingdom Viridiplantae; phylum Streptophyta; class Magnoliopsida; order Saxifragales; family Hamamelidaceae; genus Hamamelis; species Hamamelis virginiana. The sequence continues at coordinate 1,087,623 of JAESVK010000847.1, read as the reverse complement.
TACGTGTATTACGGTCTACAGTATCCCGATCTGTTTCTTGGTTTTCTTTTGAACGACATGTTTTATTCATTCCATTTCTCTTTTGTAGATTGTGCTCTTCTTCTGTAGATTTCTCTTTTGTAGATTGTGCTTTCTATGTATCCGTTTGTTCCATGTATATATCTTTGTTATCTTCCCGATTTCTTTATCTTGCGTATAATATTTTACTGTTATGTTCAAATGTTGACTTGATCCTTTTATTTGCATTCAACATTTCAAGTCCCGACCGATCTTGGGCCAGCAATTATATTTTGCTCCACACAAATCATAGGATTGATTTGAGGGCATAAACGTGTAAACGTTACCCTAGTTACTTTTGTTCGGTGTTTTTTCTACTTATACTATACTTAGTCGATGTGAAGTCCCTCGAAATTCTCTACTTCACCCCGAACTGGGGGAGATGGATAATGCGACATACAAAAAAGAGAGAAGAAGAAACACATAGAAACAAGAAGTAAACTTTTCATTGCAAAAAAAAAAAAAAAACAATTCTTTCGGTATTACATGATTACATCAGCGAAAGCAAACAAAATATTTAGAAAAAGGCTCAATCTAGGTCAATGGCCTTGCCACGAGAGGTTGGAGTATTAGTCTGATCTTGAGAGGTTGAGGGATCGACTGGAGTTGGAGGAGCATAGATCGGAGCGTTCTGATTAGTGACTTCTTGGTTATCAACATTTTCTTCAGCAGCCTCACGCTCTTGATTTGCTCGAGCACGATCGGCTTGGAGTTGAGCCCTCAGTTCAGCTAAGGTGATCTTGGAATAGTCAGCATCGGGAAAAAATCTTTTCATCAGATCCCTTGTTCCATTGAAACCTTTCACCAAGAATGGCCCGGCCTCCTTCGTGATCAATGCTTTTAACTCATCAGAGAAGCGGTATTCAGCAACAGCTTTTTCAGCGCTCTCCTTCTCAGCTATTTGGGCTTTCTCCAGTTCGGCCTTCAGAAGATCTATTTTTCGGGTGTACTCATCCTCGCGTTCTCGAAATTTAGATCTCTCTTCCTCCAACGCGGCTTGGATTGATCGGACTTCACTAGATTTCTCCTCCACAGATTCCTTTAACTTTTTATTAATTATATCTATATTAGCATTGGATCTTCGAGCATCCCGGGCTTCTCGAAGGGAGTGGAGGCCGATGAGTGCAGTCTACAAACAAAAGGGGGAATGTAAGAACATTTATATATCAACACGGAAAACTGAAAATTCATTATCGGTTATTTAAAAGTACCTTAATTGCAGCATGAGCTAGTAGCTCGGGAAGTTCGGACTGAGGAATTTGAGATATAATTTCCTTGTCAGCCGACCCATATAGACCCTCAAGGGCCTTCAAACTTGCATTCGGGCTGTTCACAAAAGAACTAGCCACGGTAAGACCAGACAGAGTGAGGAGTGCACCTGACCCAGCGCTCAGCCAATCTTCCACCGAAGTTCGACCGGGGCGAATGCCAGCACCCGATCCAGAAGCCGATCCAGAGCCGACCCTCCTACTGATCGGAACTCCAGAGGGGTCATCTTCTTCAGCTCGTGGTCTTTTCTTCTTTTTTTCTTGGGCCGACACCTTGGCCACACTTACTGGAGGAGGATGAACAGCAGGAGATTCTTCCTCGGGTATGACTCCCCCGAGAACATCGTCGATATCAATATTCATGGCTGAAAAAATGGATGTCTTGTTAGCAAAAAACAATCAAAAAACAGGAAGTATCTATAATTAAGTGCATAAGGCTACCTTTTCGGGCTTGATAAGTTCTTTTCCTACTGATTTTTTGTCTTTCGGCCCGAGCTCTGATCTCTCCAAGAATCCTTTGCTCGTCCGCTCTCTCTTTTGCTGTTATGGCAAAATTTCTTGATCGGTTTAGATAAGGTCTGATCGGATGGCCATCGATTGTTTTATCACGAAACAACCTCTCGATCAGATCGACAGGACGGACCGGAGACTGATGAGCCAAATAGTGGGGGATCCAAATTCGATCGTCACGCAAGTGGTTGAAACCGCGCTCTTCCCTCCACAACCGATCAATCCGACCAATAATGTGATCAGTTAACGTTCCACATCGGAGAATTTTGTCCACTGCAAAAAGATGAAATTTTATTAGTTCGGGATCGACAAGGTGCATATACTATCATTACAAAAAAGGAGAGCACAATTCTGAACTAAACCTGGTCGGGGTCTCCAATCTCTTGGAACAGGAAACGTGCGTTCCTCATCTTCCCCGAACTCCCATCCAGGGCCACTAACGAAGAAATACTTGTTCTTCCACCCTTTGATTGAAGATGGAAGATCCCCGATGCCCGGTCTCTTTGTACGGTTTCCTAAGTACCACCAGCCAGGAGAAGCCCGAGAGTTCTCTTTGACGAAACACATAAACTTCAAGTCATTGAAGTTCGGTGTCCATCCTAGCGATCTCCATAAAACCATGAACCCAAGGAGCACCCTCCATGAGTTCGGTGTGACCATAACTGGACTTACCCCGAGCCGGTGGAGTACTTCTCTAATGAAAGGTTGCAGGGGTAACCTATGTCCTATTTTAAAAGTTTCCTCATAAAAGCATATTTCCCCAGGAAGAGCATCGGTAACCCTAATTTCTGGCCCAGGAATTCGGACATTAACGGAATTAGGAATATAATACGACCTCCTAATCTCAGTCTCTCTCTCTTCTTCTAAAAGATTGATATGGACAAATGGAAATGGGGGGCTAGGAAGCTCATCATCAGATCGGTTGATCGGATTAGGAGGAAGGGATTGAATTGGGTCGACCTCTAAAGTATCAAAGATGGATCCAGACGTACTAGTACCAGATCCACCCCGATTGTTTGATCCACGATGACCTAGGGGAGCTTGCTGGTGAGACATTTTTTTTTTGGGTTGTTTGGATAATGGGAAAAATCACCGGAAAATTCAAACGGGGTTGCCGGAAAACTCAAGGTTCACCGGAAAACTCAAAAACAAAAAGAAATCCTAAAGCAGATATCAAAAATAGAGTATGGAAAAAATCCAAATGAACGGGTGCAAAGGAAAAGTACCTCTTTTAAACGGTGCGGAAGGCTCTAAAATGACAAACTGAGATGGGAAAACTCTGAGGAATCGAAGGTCTTTTTTCCGGCGAGCTCTTGAACAGTCCGACGAAAGAAATTTCTCGAGTATGAAAGAAGAAATGGGGGGGAAAAAACAAAGCCACTGTTTCGTTTTATACGTGGCTTGTTGTATAAGCAACTGATTCTACCTTGACACGCGTCAAAAACCTACACGCCAAATTCAAACGACAGGCATACTCATCATTGCGCCTCCCGCGCCGTCCTGACGATCTCGATTCCCAAAAAGACAACTGCCGTACCTCGAGCCACTAAAAGAGCATTTATTGCGATTTGATAATTGATACGGATTTCAAATAAAGTTTTTCCAAATCCTAACTGAATAGACCGACATGTTTTTTATGTGGAAAAACCGATCTAAAACTTATGCTTCCAAGATTGATCCTGATACACCCGATCTGCTTGTCTTGAAAATATCGATTTGAACTTACTTCCGTAAAGTTTATTATTTAACCTACTTCACGAAAGTAGGGGGCAACTGAAGAGGGTAAAAACCGATCTGACTCTTTGACAAGCGATTCGAGACTTGTATGTTCCCGATCTATAATCGTTACCCGATCAAAATATTATCTTAGTCACCCGATCTGAGTAAACTTACTAAAATATCTCAATTTGACTCAGAACCGCCAAGCTTATGACGGTTTGGTATTAGCTGGATAGATATTTGAGGCATTTAATTGATTTGACACATTCTGAAGATTTACCCACATGAAATATCCAGATTTTTATCCTTCTGGAATGATATGACGGAGGCTGCCAATCACAAAGGAATGGGCCTATATAAAGGACAGACCTCCACTGAAAAGAGGTAAGTAACATAAATCCCAAAACAAGAGTTATATTCTGATTATGTTTTTATCAAATCGAACACTAATTTTATCATCGGAGCTTTTTCAGGCAAAACACCAAACCGGTGCAAGTCATCTGAGATCTTCCTAAGGGAAATCCCAGATTCTATCTTTTATTTCTTGATTTACTGATTTTTGTCATCATCAGTCGGTAAAGAGATACCAAGAAATAAAAGAAAAGGGCTTGTACAGCAACAGCTGAAAGGTTGAAATAATATATATATATATATATATATATATATATATATATATATATATATAAACTGGGTATAGATAGATGTTAGGGGGTGTATTACAATACATACAAGTTGTTTTTCATAAACAGTATCTATCTTGGTGAGGTTAATTTGTGTTTCCACTGCCGTCCTAAACCTGCCGTGTCTCATTAAAAATTCTTTTAAAAAATGGGAAATGATATCACCAACGTGCCAAGGCAGCCTACAATTCTATATTTTGTATGTTTTTGCTTTGTCATAGCAACTTTTTGCTGCCATATTTTGAAAAAACAATGGAGTGGGATATGTTCAGAAAATGGCTGAACAACCTCTACTGTTGATTTATTCACTCGACCAATTGCTGGAAAGAAGAAACATTCATTATTAATATTTTAAAAGACTAATTCACTGCAGGCCAAGGTTGGTTACAAATTTTGCCCAACTCTATTCTTCCTTCATTTAACAATTATTATTAGTTGCAGCCTTGCCGTGTTGGGTTAGGATTGTTAAAAATATAATCTATATATATATATATATATATATATATATATATATATTTGGCAAGATAAATTTGAATGGAAATTAATTAGTTAATTTTTGTTGAAAATTTTATGAATATTTTTTAGGGAAATTTACTTTTGAATTATAAATTAATTTTATAATTTTTTTTTTGAACTTTAAAATCAAACAAATAATCCCCTAAGCGATGCATTAGTTTAACTGAATCTTTCTGACACTATATCTTTCCATATGTTTGTAGTTAGAGAATTTAACCGAAATTGATTATGCATGTAAGTATTATGTGATGCCAATTTAGTTCTAAATGGTGTATTTCTATCAAATTTAATACCTAAATCAATTATTAAAAAAAAAAGAAGAAGATAATTTAGACAATAAATTGGTTTACCGACATCATATGATGTTCACATGTTTAGTATTAGGGTGATTCTATTGCCACCCACCATATTCCTAGTGGCATCCACTGGTTAATAAATTTTTTTATTACTATTGTACCCATATGTAAATTTACTATTAAGGGTAATATTAGATAAATAAAATAAATTAAAATAAATTATATTACTTCCTGCACCAACCTTCTTCTTCCCACATTCATAAATTTTTCATAAACCTTAATCTCAAAAACCTTTACACTCTCGTATGACTTTATGAAAGTTCTAACAAAAAAAAGAAGTGTTTATTGACTAATGGATAATGAAGTAGTCATATGGAATGATTCTAACAATAAAAATGTACATTTTTTTAAGTATGTTTAAATTTTTAAAGTTGCTTTAATTTTAAGTTCGTATTTTTGTTCAGCCCTGCAATATTGAACATCAATCAATGTTCAGATAGGGGTAATGAAACATATTATTATGTTCAGTCACCCCAACTGAACATATAAAAATGTTTAGCGAGAGATGTTGAACATTATAGAATATTTAGTCACCTTAATCAAACATATACAAAATGCTCAACAGGGATTTTATAAAATTATTTTCCCAATTTTGAAGTTTAAGGATTTTGTAAAATTAGCCTATAATTTATTTGAATTGGTATCACAATTCAGAATTTTTTTTCCTCGACGAAAAGGGGGAGGGTTGTGTAATTTACCCTGTTTCTAAAAAGCTGGTCATTCTAACATTAACATAGACCAAAAATTTGAAAAAACCATTGAAACTTAGTTACAGAACCAATCAATTTTTTACCCAGAAGGTTCGAATGTCAAAATGCAAGTATGCAACCACAAATTTGATGTTCCCAACAAGTTCGGATTTAGGGAGAAAAAAATTCCCATCAAATTCAGGTTCCAGGAAAAAAGATTGAAAAAAAAAAAAAAAACCGTGGAATTCAAGGAATGTAGGCATTGTACTAGTGAAACAGTATCCAGAGGGAACATTACAAGACAAATCCGTCCAAATCCTAGTCATTCTCTTACCATCCACTGAAATGATTATTGCATCCATATCATCCAAAATTTACATGGACAAAGGCAAACTGGCAAACATATATTCACAAATTGGAAAATCACAAAATTCGTGTGGCGTGCTTGCACTAACCATAAAACATTTCATCAACCGCAGGATCACACGAGAGAGAGAGAGAGAGGATTTTACAGGGTATTGTTGGTAGTAGAGAAATTAGGCAACAAATTCAAATGGGTCAAAATCCTCTCAGCCATCTGCCTTGAATTCTCATTCCCATGGTGGAAAACACTCGTCAATGTAGAAAGCAACAGCCTATCCTGTGATATGTCTGAAGCAGCAGATTTATCTCCACCTTTTATCAAGAATCTCTCAATCACCCAAAATGACTTCTGCCACAGACCCTCTTGCTTATGATCTCTCACCACATTCAGAACATGCTGTATGGCATTCACTCCACTCAACATGTTCACACTCTCGTCCACATCAACTTTATCATCTAACAGAGTGCTTATGGCTGATAATGCAGCTTCAACAACCTCAGCATTCTCATGGTCCAGACAAGCCAACAGCCTCTCAACTGCTTTTGCATCAACCAAACAGAAGGTGTTTTGTGAAGAACAAGTCCCTCTGTGAACTGGGCATACTGGGACTTTCCTCTTCTTTGATGACATAAAAGATAGAAACTTCGGTAAGTAGAACAATTTCATGAACTTGGTTCTCTTGGGCTTTGGTACTTCTGATAGATTTATTGATTCTGAAGAGAGATTTTCCAAGCCAGTTGCTGATAACCTCTGAACTTCATCACTGGATGTTCTCATTAACAATTCTGTGAATACTAATGTGAAGTTGTGGTTTCTTGCTAGAAATAACATCTGGGGTTCATACAGTGTAGCTGTGAATCTCACAAGAATACCCACCAGGCCTTCTAAGTAAGCACTTGCATATCTATTTGTTCTTATTTCATTTTTTTGGAGTTGATTAATTGTTTGTAGAACTGTGGGGACTGTATTCTTGTTGAGCAGAGCTAGGTTGAGAGATAGGTTTTGATGAGGGAGTTTTGCCAGGAAGGTTGCTGAAACTGCCTGCCTCTCTGTGATTTGGGTTGTTTCGGTTGAGTACTGGATTAGGTTCTGGGGTTGGCCTTTGGTTTTGCAAAGTTTGTCTGCCAATGTGTGGCCCATATAGGGTGAGAGCATGATGAGTAGTTTTATTGCTGCAATTGCAAGTTCTTCATGTGGGTTATTGATGAATTCGATCAGGGTGTATCTTGCTTCGGTCTCTTTGATCACTGAGACAATGGTGGCTGTTGATTTTGAGGTCTTTGTGAGGCATAAGAGAATTCTGATGAGGTTGATATTGAGTTCATCAGGGGTTGAGTTCTTGACCATGCAGAAAATGTTGAACACAAAATAGTCTGAAGCCATTGTGTGGCCGTGAGTGTTCACTTGGATGGTCTCTAGCTCAAGCCCAGACTCGAGGATATTTGCAAGTATTGCTGCGGCTTCTTTCTTTGAGTTCATCACTTCATTGTAAATTCTCCGTGTGAACATCTCATCGACCATAACTTGAATGGTTCCAGCTTCTACCAGTATTTTTCCATTTGTTTGGTAAGATGAGATTTGCTTTAAAGCTTTAAATGCTGCCTTTCTGGTGGGAGCACTACCACTGTGCACCATTTTGATGAGAGCAGGTGAAGCCCTCTTAGCTACATAGGTTTTGCTGTCGGGTGCGAGAACAATTTCCCCAAGGCAGCTTCCCATTTCCATCTTCATCTCTTCAGAACCTGTTTGTTATTATATTTTAATGATAACAGTTGTGGTTTAGAGAGTGTACATGAATTTTTTACACTATACTTTAAAAAAAAATCTCAGCTTCCTCTTCATTTCCTAAGTAGATTTACTGCTATCAATGGGATTTTAATTATGTTCCCTCGAATATCATTTTTGAGTGACCTCTGTCATTTTGTTTCAATATATTCTTCTGTGCATTTGTAAAGACTAGAAACACTGAACAGCAATGATTGTGGTTGGAGTGTGGATAAGTTCTGAAATGTACCTTCAATAAGATGATTTAGAAGAGGTTCCAAGAGTCCATTTTCTGCCATGCGTCTGATGTTATTTGGAGATCTCTCCAAGTTCCTTAAGATTTCATCTGCTTTTTCTGAAGAGAAAGCATCAGATGACTGGTTGTATTTGATAGTGATCAGCGTCAGAATCCCTCCATTAAATGACCCAATTTTCTCACACACAGATTCAGATTTTGAAAGCTCAAGCATGAATAGCAATGATGCGTGTCTTATGGGTCGGTGATTACTTGACAGCATCTTAATTAATGTTGAAATGTTTATTGTGTTGGCAATAGTTTCCTGCACACATGTAATAAACAAACTAGAAAATAATCTCTGAGGTTTTTAATGTCTCCTTTTCCTATGTATATATGTACACATATACACATATAAAACATTCATATAGGAGAAAACAAGATAGCATATAAAAGCTTGTTTACATTCATTTTTGTTGTATGGAACAGAAATTGCTGCTAAGGATTGGACAGTTATTGTGCATCTTGATTTTTGATGTTGAATATTGTAGGACAGATTCTTTACCATGCTATTTTCAAAAAATAAGGTAGGAAAAAGGAAAATTTATGCTTTGAAAAAGCGAGGGAATTTTTGTACCTGATGATAATGGCAGGCCTTAATTTATTCATACAACCGAAGGGCTCAAAATTTATTTCCTTCCAACCCCAGTTGCAATTTCTATTAGAAAATTTACAGAATGTATTCAAGCCATTAGGATTTGGATTTGCAGTGAATATATTGTTATTTTGGATCATTTCATAAAAAATTGTAAAGGCTCGGGATAGGATAGATTTTAACCTTGCCCTCATCATCTTCTTCTGCCAACTGATGTAATATTTCCAGTGTTGCACATCTCACCATTCTGTCTTTGTGTTCCAGAAACTTAATGATCAACTGGATCATTCCAAAGTTGCGAACCTGTACTCTGTTGTATCGTGTCCTTTGGCAGATGCTTTGCAAATCATTCAGTGCTTCAAGTATCATACTCTCTGAACTGGCTAAAGACAAAGCTGCCCGGGCAACTTTTATTCGTTCTGCTTCGTCCCTTTCCCTCCACTCCTCAATTGTGCTCTTAAGAGCTATATTGGTGCTCAAAACTCTACTCACCAGCTTCTGTCCTGTGATTGGGCAGCAAATTTCCTCTGAGCTTTCAAACTTGTCGAACCATTCAGTGATCGCCTTCCTTTCATAGGTGATTCCAGTTTCTATGGTGACTGGGTCTTCCATCACCGTCTTTCTTAATGGACAGCAAAAAGTTTCATACAGAGGTTCCATGTATTGGACCACTTCTGGAAAAGTCGCAAAAGTTCCAGTTCTCCTGTTTCCATGGTTATTTTGGTTCCTGTTGCTTGTACTTTGGAATTCATTCAGATGCAGATTTGGCATATCTAATTTCTGAGGATTCTCCATGAAAACCTCAAAATTGATGGAGTACAGATCTTTTTCTTCTGGAGAGGATTCTTCCTCTGGTTGCTCCTTTAAAGACAACATTAGTGGTTCCGGCTCTTTGGGCTTTGATATCTGAGTTTGGCTGACTTTGAAGTGAGCATTTTTCATCTCATTTGAAAGAGCCCGGACTGCAACTTCTGCATATTCTTGGTCCCCATATGTTGATGATGGTATCAAGCTTAGTCCTTCTCCCATGTGCTTTATCACCCCTTCAAGTTGGGCTATAATGCTTCTCAATTCGGGGTCCGAAATTGGTTGGGTGCCTTTTTGGCATTTCCTCACGAGATTTTTGGCTAAGGCAATGTTTTTTAATAGAGATTGCAGAATCTCCATTGCATTTTCTGGGGTATTGTCAGTTCTCTGCAACTCCATTATGGCTACAGAAGCCCGGTGAAGGTAGCATCCAATTTCAATAAAGCTTTCCTGTTCTACCTCTATGCATACTACCAATTCTGTGATCTCTAAAATAGATACCACCAAGGATTCCGCAAGACTTGCAACCGGGGATGTATCTTCTTTGAGCTAAAGAAAATAATGAGATGGATTAATTTGGCTATGAAATGGTATGATTTCGTGTTTGATTCTGTTGATGAAGCTTCAAGTATAGAGTCAACTTCGTTACAGAGCTGACAAGATAATAAGTTTTTGGTCCATCTGGACCCTGAGTATTCATTAAAAATGAAGACATAATATCCCAAATTAAACATATTATATCCTATTTAAAGTGCACTGTGTAAATCAATTAATGTTTCAGAAGTTATGAGAAGTTCTATTCACTGTAATGAAATTATGAGTTGCTGAACTAAGATAGCAGAAACGAAAAACTTCATTGAAATCAAATAATTATACTACATATATCTGACCTAATTCAACATAAATTGAGTTATCCCAAGGTAAGTGCTATTAGCTAAACATATCTTGGTTTCGCATGATCTTAGATGCTTTGGACATGATAATCTTTTGAAAAAGCATGATAAATTCATTGCAGAGAAGTGTTATCTAAGGCAACTTTAGTTTGACCAAAATGATCAAACATAGTAGAACCATGTATATATATATATATATATATATATATATATATATATATATATATAGTTGAAGTTCATTGAAAGCATGATCAAGTTTTGATTCTGAGGTAAAAAGAT
>JAESVK010000847.1:1058468-1076821 GCA_017140935.1 Hamamelis virginiana | reverse complement strand
ACTATAAGACCAATAAAAAATAGATTGAAACCTAAATTAGTAGTCCAAATTAGCCATCCTCAACTCAAATAAGTAGCCAAATCTCAAATCCAATTAAATAAGTAGCTCAGCTCAATTGTTGAACTTAAATGTTTGGGATTGGAGAATAGCTCACTTAAAAAAAAAAAAGGCATGTGTAATGTGGTTTAAAGGGTTTATTGTTTGTATTTGTTATTGAGTTTTTATTTATCTAATTGGTTGATTAAGTTAGCTCGTGATATATTTGCAATGGTGATAGGAGGTTTGGGATAAGCCTAATGAAAATTCAATTTGTGATTAATTATTGTAGTATGGTCGTAGGAGGTTGGGAGTGAACCAATTGAAACATGTGGTTTGATTTGATATTTGATATTTCTTCAATACGATTTGACCATCATTCTATGGACTTGCATTTATTCACAATTTCCTATTGAATTTCATGTGTTCATAAATATCAATGTATTACAAACCTATGGTTTGTAATTTGTTATGTGTATTCTAAGTATTTTTTGAAAGTCTATTGTTTGATAATTTTCTTGTAAAAATTGATAAGAAAAAAAAATTTTTTTTTTGTTCCCCCAACTCAAATCCTGATTCCGCCCCCTGATTGAATGTATTGTTTAATATATTGGTATTGAAATTCATGAATGATTCTGCATATATCTGTAGGAGAAAATTGACTGATTAATCTCTAATGTATATATAAATTGGAAAAGATATATCTGACGGTTTTAGTTCCATTTGATCCAAGGGCCTTAAGAAGACTTGGTAAAGAGGGATTACCAACTCATGTTGACTTTTAAGTGCATTTTAATTAATCTAGAAATGCGACAGGTAGTTGGGGTTTTAGCAACTCATGTTGACTTATATATTCATTCCTTTTCATGGTAGGCCTAGGGTTATACTGCTTGTTCATCAATTTTCTTCAACTGCACTATTTTGAGACTGTTTACTCACAAATTCACACATTCTCGATAATAAAAAGAAGAGACACAAGCTCAGAATCCCCTTTCCTAAGCCGTAATTCTTTACTATCTAGCCTACTTAAGGATGGTAATGGAATGGATTAAACCCATATCCATCCATCCATCCTGTCTTTACTAGACAAGATTTTGAGATAAATTCTTTACTCTCTAGCCTACTGGGTTAGAATTATCTAACCCATCCCATTTAATATATCTAATTTATAATATATTTTTATATTTCTATCAAATAATAATTTTAAAATACTTTCTTTCTAATCTTCTTCTATCTACCCTAAGTTAAAATAGATAAATTATTGAAGTATTTTATTAATAATTACTAATCAATAAATATATTAGGTTATTTGTATTATATCCATGGGACATAATTATTTGAAATTTATTTCCACTATAAATTATAGTCTTATAGATAAGAATATTGCCCATCGCATTATTGATTTGAGAATTATAAGAGAGAATAATAAATTCCTTATATGCTATTATGCACCTGCAGGTTATAAGCATCTGTGAACAACTCCAATTGGCCACGTTTACGGTTTACATTATCTGTTGGTTGTAGTCACGTTGTCACGACTCACTTCTCACCGGAAACGAACCATTTTCTGACGAAATCGGCGGACCCATTTACAGGGACAGTGTTTAATTTGTCGACTACCATTATTGGTGCGGGTATCATGGCCTTACCTGCCACCATCAAAGTGTTGGGTCTTGGGCTTGGGATCACTATTATTATCTTTGTTGCGGTTTTGACTTTTGACAGATGCTTCGATTGAGATGTTGTTGAGGTTTAGTAGAGCGGGGAACTCAGTTACTTATGGGGATGTAATGGGTGTTGCTTTTGAAAGTGTTGGGAAATTGTTGCTGCAGATTTGTGTTTTGATCAGTGTTGTTGGTATACTAATTGTGTACATGATCATCCTCGGTAATGACCTTCTTTTTTTTTTTTTTTTTTTTTCCCAATAATGTTGGTTTGCTCATTGTTTATGTTAATGTATATTTACCATTTACTGTATAGCTAGTTACCATATACGGTCTATATACTCTATAGCATCTATTGCCTATATAAGGCTTACTTTGTACAATGATTAGGCAATTCATTCAATATACTTTTCTCTCATTCAACTGTTTTGATCAGTTACATTTTTGGCATTTTTTACGAAATATTATGTAAAAATAATAAATGGTCAAAAAGTCTACTTAAATGATAGATTTTGGAAAAATTTTCTTCTACAAAGTTGTTCAAAATGATGTTTTCTAGTGAATAGCGCGGCTAGTTTTCTTAAAAACAATGTATTATTTCAAAAAAGGATAAAAAATCACAAATAGTTGAGGTGGGCAAATAGTTCAAAGGGGTTGCAACAACAAGGCCAATTAAAATATTTTGTTAAGCAGATGATGTGGGTGTGTAGATATAAATGTTTTTATGGGTTTGTGTTATATGTTTTGTAAAGGTGACGTGGTTTCTGGGACATCTTCAATTGGGGTTCACCATGCTGGTGTATTGGAGGGTTGGTTTGGGGAACACTGGTGGACTGGGCGTACGTTTGTTCTTGTTGTCACCACTATTGCTGTGTTTGCTCCATTGGCAAGTTTTAAGCGTATAGGTACCTCTTTCTACATAATTCTGGCTTTTGGATACATGAACTTGATCTTTGGTACGTTGATTCTGTGAAGCACTGATTGCAGTTTATGTAATTTATAGTATTGAAGTGTATGTTGTAAAACTCATACCTTTCCATGCTTGCAGATTCATTGAGATTCACATCTGGCTTAGCTGCTGACATCAGGGGTTTTGGGCTAGGGAGGGCCAGAGCCCGTCCCAAACTTGCTAAATTTTTTTTTTTATTGTATTCTTAATTTTAAATGTCAGTTCATAAAACTGACCGTTGGATTTTATGCTCATCTTCTGTATGTCATGCCTGCAAAAAATCATAGTGATCCGAAGGTTGGTTTTTGAAAAATGTCATTGTGAAAATATACAACTTATTTGTTCTCCAAATATCACCTTTTTTTAACGCCAGTTTTTTAAAAATCAACCGTCGGATCACTGTGATTTTTTGCAGGTATGACATACAAAAGAGAGGCATCTAATCCAACGGTCAGTTTTACAATATGTCATCTAAAATTAGCCATATGGAGGCGACATTACGCAAAATTATGTCGGGCCAGCCTGATAATAGCATTACTATATATATATATATGTGTGTGTGTGTGTGAGAGAGAGAGAGAGTATATATGTGTTTGGTGCTTATTCGGTCTTTATCCTAAACCCTGGCTCCGCCTCTCGCAGTTGTTTTTCTAGTTATTACTGCAGGAATCACAACTGTCAAAATGGTATTACCATTCCCAGATTGCTTGCTTCCTGATGTTACCGATATCACATCAGTCTGGAATCTCTTCACAGTGTTCCCTGTTCTTGTGACAGCGTACATCTGCCAGTACAACGATATGCAAGATGAATTTTATCTTTAATATAGCCAAATTTGAACCTTTTTCTTTTTTAGCCACATTAGCATATAGATTATAGAGTAATTGATTTTGATGTCATTCATGAAATTTGGGTACTTTAGATATAATTTCATTCACAGTAGATTCTATTCTATGAACATGCCAGATTTGCTCATGCTCTTTCTATATTTCTCTCTTTCCATTAACTTTTAATGGACGTACAGAAATGATACATATATCTTAATGAGAACATTTGTTTTCTGCGGTGCACTCAATAGAAAATGAGCTTGAAGACTCTTCCCTGACACAACCAGCTGTGAGGACTTCATTGACACTATGCTCAACTGTTTGCGTAATGACGGGCTTCTTCGGGCTCCTCCTATATGGTGAGTCAACTCTTGATGATGTCCTGGTCAATTTCGATACCAACCTTGGCATCCCTTACAGCTGGTTGCTCAATGATGCTGTTCGTGTTAGCTATGCCCTCTACCTTATGCTTGTTTTCCCTGTTATCTTCTATCCGCTGCGCCTCAATTTGGACAGCCTCCTCTTTCCATCAGCTAGGCCTTTGGTCTCGGATAATCATAGGTTCACATTGATCAGCATAGGGCTCATTTCCGGCCCTCATCTACTTGGGTGCAAATTTTATACCCAGAATCTGGGATGCTTTCCAGTTCACTGGAGCCACTACTGCAGTTTGCCTTGGTTTCATCTTTCCTGCTGCCATTGCTCTAAGGTGAGTGACCTTACTTTTCATATGAAATTTGTAATAATACAGTTGTTTTCCTTTAAACGTTAGTTCTGTAAATAGCAGAAAAGATCTTATTTGGCTGGATGTTATCATGTTTGGATATTAGGGGACTTCTTGATTGAACGATGATTGAGAACATTCATCACTGTAAATTATTTAACATAAATGATTGAATCAATCATCATTGTTCGTCTGAGGAAACATAAGATGCATAATTTAAAGTTTTCCTTCCTTTTACAAATGAAATTATGAAATTAGAGTAACTTGCATGTGGGCTCTGATCCCAGTCACAAGGAATCCAACCCTCCCTTCCACTAGGGATAAGTAACCCCACTACTCTGCAACCTACTTTAGGAGGCATTACAGTGTCCTGGTGGTTCTGTAAGATCTTTGTGTTTGGTTACAAACTTGGAATGTTCTGCTGGAAGTTAAGTCATGCTTAAATTGCGTTAAAACCCTCAAAAAGAATTATTAAAGTTGGAATTGGGTGGCTAACACTCTATTAACTATTCAAGTCATCACATTCACTTGCTGATTTATGTTCCTGGCATTGCAGGGATCCTCACGGTATAGAAACAAAGAAGGACAAGATATTATCTGTTTTCATGATTGTTCTTGCTGTGTTCTCAAATTTGGTGGCCGTATACAGTGATGCCTGTGCCATATTCAAGAAGAATGCATCCCCACATGTTTGATTTTATTTGGCTTTCCTCATTATTAGCATAACAAGAGAAAGAGGGTGTTATGAAATAGACAAACGATTCGAGATTTATGACCGCTGTTCACCACAAAAATAACCACCAATGGTTAGTTGCCATGTGGCGTGGAAGTTGGTGGGTTAGTGGCTACTAATTATATTTTTAGTGGGCCACTAATTTAAATTAGTAGGGAGTTAATCAATAAAATGAGCCACTAACGTAATAGTTGGGTGGTTAATTAAAGAAAGTGGCTATGTAATTGGTGGGTGGTTATGCCACGTGTCAATCAAAGATGGAGTCTTAAAAGGTTAGTGGGTGGTTAATTAAAGAAAGTGGCTAATTAGTGGGTGGTTATGCCACATGTCAAGCAAAGAAGTGGCTAATTGAAAAATTAGTGGTTGGTTATTGCCACATGTCAAGCAAGGATTAAGTCTAATTGAATTAGAGGGACATGTGGCAATTATCTATGCATCATATAGGAAGTTACAAAGTAGTGGAGCACTACTTCAAGAGCACATAGTGGGCAGTTTTCATGGCTGGCCAGACCTTCCGTGGGCTATATATATCCCAATCCAAAGTACAAGCAAAGGACATCTCCAACAACCAAAAATCAGCGCAATGCTCAAGTCTTTCTAGTAGATTTTTAGGCCTTTCTCTTAGCAAGCAAGCTCCTTTTCAATTTTATTTTCAAGCATCATTAGTTTAGTTCAAGTATCTTCTCAATTTCAATCGGTAGTTCTTCGAGTTTCAAGCATTTCTACTTCAAGTAAGCGCCGCATTTCAATTTTCAAGCACATTTCAATTTCAAGTATGTCGATTTCCATTTCTAGCGTTGTAATCTCAAGCAATATAAGTATTTCTCTTTTTAATGCATCTCGAATTTCATTCCAAGCAAGTTGATCGATTCGATTACCATGTAATCCGAGTCGAATTTTAGTTTTTATTAGACATTTAACACTAGAACCCAAAAGGATCAACCTCTAATTCTCGCCAATCGCCTGATTCCAATTCCAATTTCAAAGTGACCGACTAGGCATCTAGGACCTTTCCTAGATTCTCGGCCTAGTAGAAGGTGCTAGAGGTCGTGTTCACACAGTCTTTGGGCTTTTTAAGCCCTGGCACGCCCTAACATTCAGACCTTACACCAGAGGTCTCGAGATCGTCACTTTTCATCTGGAACAACCGCAACGAAATATATAAGCAAAAATAAGAAAACGAGACAAGATCAATCAATCCCACAATGTACGTAAGATTTACGTGGTTCGGCAAATAACCTTCATTCACGGGGTAGCGACGACGAGAGAATTTCACTATGTGGAGAGAAGAGCTGTGCGGCTCAAGCATAATACAAAATAACAGTTATAAAGAAACCCTTAAAACGCCCTTTTATACTGAAGTCCTAATTAACATAAGCGGGTCGGGTCGCAAACGAGTTTTAATTCAAGACACCGACATATCAGAGGATTTCGTCATTTTCATAGAGACCTCCACTGCATGAGCAATTACGATTTGGTGAAAAGATTCAAAAAATTTTGGGTTGTTTTGATTAGTTTAAATATGTGGGAAAAAAGAAAAAGAAAATTTCATTCTTACTCATTGCATTTGAACTCCACATTATTCTTGCTTTTAGTGTTCCGTCGAGTTCCAAGGAGACCCTTGAAAATAAGGAACATTTGGTGAAGGGGGGAGAGAGAGAGATGTACTGGGACATGGGCATGGAACAGTCGATTCCCATAAAACTTGTATAGTTACATTAAATTTCAATAATAATCAAAATACCTTTGGAATTAAATTTCTTGTTGAAGTGTTTTTATTTTTAATTATTAATTAATAAATATATTCGATTATTTGTATTTTAATTATAGGAGTAACTCGAATGGTTGGATCTTGGATTCAAATTCATTTTTTGAGTATGCTACAGTGAAATGGATTCAAATAGTGAGGGATTTCATTTTTTTTGCTCCACACTCTCCCTCTTCTTCTGAATCAAGGACAAATTCTCATATATTTTTATGTGTTTTCAAAAAAAAAAAAAGAAAATCCATCCAAATTTGAATTTAATTTTGAATCAAGTTTTGGATCCATCCTGCGATTGATCTAAAAAATGGATTTGCTATCTTAATCCACCAAGTATATTATATTTGTGAACATAATTATTCAAAATTAACTTTCTGCATTAAATTATATTATTAAATATGTAGATTTGAAATTAATTAAAAATTTTAAATGTTTCGACAAATCTGCCCCGTTACGTTAATGGGTTGGAATGGAATTTCAGGAGGCAAATTATTATTGTTAGAGAATAATTTCTTAGAATACAAAGATTCTTTACGGGACCAGAACCAATATGATTGTTCAAATTGAACACGTGTAGCGACAGCGTCACTATCCACTTTGTGGCCTTTCACAAGTAACCACCACTTCCAACAAAGTGGGGGTCCCCGTTACAGTACAGCCGGTGAATTATATAATAGTAATGTAATTACGGCAATACAACAAAATTCGCTGCCTTGTCAGCTCGCCATTAATGGGAATTTGTACTTCAGATTCACGCCATATGAATTATCTACATAACAAGCAACCCCAAGAACACTAGGTGGGTTTTGGATCCCCATTCATGTTTGATCGATTTAGTGTAGTAAAGTCTATATTAAGAAATAAAAAACAAGTTTCAAACAAAGCATCTTTCAACTTTCAAAGAAGTTTCTATGGACGAAGAAGAGGCTCCTCTGTTGCCAAGGAGGCGAGGTGAAGAAGAAGAAGAGGAGGAGCATGTAAGAGATGAGTATAATGGGGCTTCATTTACAGGGACAGTGTTTAATTTGTCGACCACCATTATTGGTGCGGGTATTATGGCCTTACCTGCCATCATGAAAGTGTTGGGTCTTGGGCTTGGGATCACGATTGTTATTTTGGTTGCAGTTTTGACAGATGCTTCGATTGAGATGTTGTTGAGGTTTAGTAAAGTGGGGAAATCAGTTACTTATGGGGATGTAATGGGTGATGCTTTTGGAAGTGTTGGAAGAGTGTTGCTGCAGATATGTCTTATGGTCAGCATTGTTGGTGTGCTCATTGTGTACATGATCATAATTGGTGATGTGCTTTCTGGTACATCTTCAATTGGGGTTCACCATGCTGGTATATTGGAAGGTTGGTTTGGGGAACACTGGTGGACGGGGCGTACTTTTGTTCTTTTTGTCACAATTCTTGCTGTGTTTGCTCCATTGGCATGTTATAAGCGAATAGGTACCTCTTTCTACATAATTCTGGCTTTTGGATACATGAACTCGATCTTTGGTTAATTCTCTGAAAGTAGTGGCTGCAATTTCTGTAATTTCTAGTGTTCAAGTGTCTGTTATAAGTAACTTGTGCTTTTCCATGCTTGCAGATTCATTGAGATTCACATCTATCTTAGCAGTTGCAATGGCAGTTGTTTTTCTAGTTATTACTGCAGGAATCGCATTTGTCAAATTGGTAGATGGAAGTATTACCACTCCGAGATTTCTTCCTAATATTACCGATATCACATCAGTCTGGAATCTCTTCACAGTGTTCCCTGTTCTTGTGACAGCGTACATCTGCCACTGCAACGGTATGCAAGATGAATTTGTCTTTAATATAGGAAAATTTGCACCTTTTTTCTTGTTTAGACACATTAACATATAGAGTATGTGATTACATTGATTAATTTTGGTAGTAACTGTCAATTGTGTTTCTTGTTCTTTTTGTGGTATTGGTGAAAAAGGGATGCCAATTTGCTTTATACCAATCTCACTAAATTTATTCCCAGGGGGTTGCGAATTAAGGCACCTAATGATTCTTTGCAAGGTTGAGTAATTGGCTACCTAGGCCTTGCTAAGTTTTCCAATCTCTCTGCATTTCAAGCATGCTTAACCTCATTTTTCTACTGACTTTGTCCAACATTTTTGCAGTAATTAGGATTCTGACTTTAAGATGATTGCATGTAATTAGAATTTCTGATAACTATCCTTGCACTTGGTATAGGGAGTGGAAAGAGGGGGTTGGGGTGGGAATCTCAAACCAAGTCTTAACTCCAAGATATGAGTATCATCTTTCTGACTGTTAATTTATTTTTTGTTGTTAGTCTGAAATGTTATGATTATTGTGCAGTAATGTTGCCATTTCACATGTTTTAGTTGTGTCCAATTGAGGGCTTGGAGAGTTATCTCTCAGTAGCTTGCCTGTTCGAGCTAATTTTGGTAGTCCACTGGATTTTTCTTTACATTATGCCTGATTTTAATACCATTTTTTTTATTGTTCAATTTATTTTTTATTTTTTTTACTTTATTCTATTAGGGCTTCTTAGGTTACCTTCTCTGTAGAACTCAAAGATACATCTATAAACCCGGTACTGTTTA
This sequence comes from Hamamelis virginiana, assembly GCA_017140935.1. Lineage (NCBI taxonomy): Eukaryota > Viridiplantae > Streptophyta > Magnoliopsida > Saxifragales > Hamamelidaceae > Hamamelis > Hamamelis virginiana. Next base: position 1,067,544 of record JAESVK010000847.1, on the reverse strand, counting down.
AGGAAGGTCAACAAAGTAGTATTTTTACTATGAAATTTATTCAATATTTTCATTTACATGCCAATTGCTTAAGAATTAATCCAAAACTTTTAATGCCATATATACTCTGAGTGACATCATACTGCATCGCGCTGTAACCTGTTGGCCTAGTCTAGAACCATGTTACTAATAGAACCAATTCCTTGGCCCCCACATTTGTGTTTTTATACCCACATTTCTGTTTTTATAGCCATGCTTAGTACTGAGAAATTGTTTTGAGCTTAAATTTTTTTTAGGAATACTTGCTACTCTACAACCTCCACAAATTGAACACTTACTTAGAAATGTCCATGATATTTGAGTTCCTGATACAAATGTACATGTACTGCTTTTTATCAGGTGAAGTGATTGTTTTTAAGATTATATGTAGCCAGACACCCAGCTAGGCTGTAAAAAAGTCAAAAAGAATTTTTTACGTGATATGTTAAAAACAGTAAAACACCATTCAATGGACTTTGGGATCTACTCACAGATGCAAATTTAACTTTTTTTTTATGACTGTTATCTAGGAAAATCAATATGCCTTTCAGTGTGTGAAGGTTTACAGATTTGCGAAGCTTTTTGGAAAACCCTGCCATTGTGGAAGTGAATTACTCAGCTTGTTTGCTTTCATTGGTAAAAGGAAAGGCTTTGAAACACCTCCCCCCTCCCCCTTCTTTTTTCCAATCCATTGAAATTTGATGAGATTCATGAAATTTTGGTTAATTTGGATATTATTTCATTCACTGTGGATTCTATTCTAAGAAAGTAAGAACATGCCAGATTTGCTCACCAGGGAGACAGTTTTAAGGCTGTGTTATGGAAACACCATTGCTCTTGCTCTTTCTATATTTCCTTCTTTCTTTTACTGGAAAATATATTGTTATCAACAGCATTAATGTGGTTATGTAAGTTGGGAAGTTTAATTTCCAAAGGATCTCAGTCTTGTCAACTTTCCCTTAGCTATTTTACTAGATTCTGAGCAAATTTGTTTACCTTTCTGTGGCCCAGCAAAAAAGAAAAAAGATTTAATTTTTAATCGGAAGTACAGAAATGATACATATATCTTAATGAGAACGTCCTTTTTCTGCAGTGCACACAATAGAAAATGAGCTTGAAGACTCTTCCCTGATACAACCGGCTGTGCAAACTTCATTGGCACTATGCTCAACTGTTTACATAATGACAGGCTTCTTTGGGTTCCTCCTATTTGGTGAGTCGACTCTTGACGATGTCCTGGCCAACTTCGATACCAACCTTGGCATCCCTTATAGCTGGTTGCTCAATGATGCTGTTCGTATCAGCTATGCCCTCCACCTTATGCTTGTTTTCCCTGTAATCTTCTTTCCGCTACGCCTCAGTTTGGATGACCTCCTCTTTCCCTCAGCTAGGCCTTTGGTCTCAGATAATCATAGGTTCACATTGATCAGCATAGGGCTCATGTTTCTCATATTTTTGGGTGCAAATTGTATACCCAGAATCTGGGATGCTTTCCAGTTCACTGGAGCCACTACTACGGTTTGCATTGGTTACATCTTTCCTGCTGCCATTGCTCTAAGGTGAGTGATCTTACTTTTCTTCTGAAATTTGTAAGAATGCAGTTATTATCTTTTCAACAATCGTTCTGTAAGTCGTGGAAAAGACCTTATTTTGCTGGATATCATCATGTTTGGATATTAGGGGACCTCTTGATTGAACGAAGAGGAACATATATTATTGTAAATTATTTAGAGTGATGCTATACATCGCTACAACGAATCGCAACAAGTATCGCTACAAGAGGTAACTAAGGGTAGTTTTGGAAAATCACAAACGGGTAGTTTTGAAAATTCATAACATTTGTCTCTTATAGTGATAGTTGTAGGGATACCTTATAGCGATGTATAGCATTTTCCAATTATTTAACATGAATGATTGAATCAATCATCATTGTTTGTCTGAAAAAAACATAAGCTGCTAATTTAAATTTCTATGCTGGATTGTAAATTGCTCAGCTGTTGCACAACAGATATGCAGAAACAAATTTTAATATAAAGTTTTCCTTCCTATACATATGAAATTTGAGTAATCTAGCCCTCCTTTCCAGTGCTTCCACTGGAGACTAGTAACCCCCTACTCTCCAACCTACTCTAGGAGGTAATTACAGTGTCCTGGTGATTCAGTAAGATCTTTGTTTTTGTTTCCAAACTTGGTATGTTCCGCGGGGCTTAAATTGCCTTAAACCCTTTAAAAGACTTAACAAAGATGACTAAAGTTGGAATTGGCTGGCTACCACTTTATTAACTATTCAAGTCAATCATATTCACTTGCTGATTTATGTTCCTGGTATTGCAGGGATCCTCACGGTATAGCAACAAAGAAGGATAAGATATTATCTGTTTTCTTGATTGTTCTTGCTGTGTTCTCGAATTTGGTGGCCATATACAGTGATGCCTCTGCCTTACTCCAGAAGAATGCATCCCCGTGTGTTTGATTTTACTTGGCTTTCCTCATTAGAAGAACAAGAGAAATTAAAGAGGGGGTTTCTTCATTTACATAGAGACCCCTACTGCATGAGCATTTAAAATTTAGTGAAAAGATTCAATATTTTCTTTTCTGGATTGTTTTCCTAGTGTAAATTTGTCTCTAGATTTCCATTCCTAGACCCATAAGCATTGTTGTATTGCCTAAAGCTTGACATGGATAATCTACTCTTTTATTCATGGTGCTTGTTTATCATTGAAATGTTGGAAAATTTAGCATTAAACCGAGGGTCTGACTTTGCAGTCTCCTTAGTTGCATTTGCACTCGTGCATTATTCTTGCTTTTAGTATTCTATCCATTTCCAAGGAGACCCATGAAAATAAAGAAAATTTGGTGCAGGAATGAGAGAGAGGGAGAATCCCTCACCTTTTTATCCTTTAATGTGTGCACACATTTATATCCTTATTATTTTTATAGTCCGTGGACCATAGGTGAAGAAAGCGTTAAGTCGTTGGGGCTAGTCCTGTTGGTGAGGGTATATTGAAAAAAGGATTAAAATTAGATTAGGTCTAGGAATCAAACTCTCTCTTGCAAAAATGTTATTTTGACTGTCTTCTAGAATGCAATGGGAGACCTTTTTTTCTTTTCTAATTTGGCAGGCCAGGGCATTGTTATCGATCAGTAAATTATGGGTTCTTTTCCTAACAGCCATGGAGCATTTGCTTACTTTTGCTAACTTTAACAAAGTCGGGAAATGCTGACAGGATCATTTCACTAGTTTTTCTTCCTTTACATATGAAATTAGAGTAACTTGCATGTGGGCTCTGATCCCAGTCACAAGGAATTCAACCCTCCCTTCCAGTTCTTCCTCTGGCAAGCCCCCTACTTTGCAACCTACTTTAGGAAGCATTACAGTATCCTGGTGGTTCAGTAAGATCTTTGCTTTTGGTTCCAAACTTGGTATGTTCTGCTTGAAGTTAATGCATACTTAAATTGCCTTAAAACCCTTAAAAGACTAACAAAGATGATTAAAGTTGGAATCGGCTGGCTAATGATTTATTAACTATTCAAGTCATCATATTCACTTGCTGATTTATGTTCCTGGCATTGCAGGGATCGTCATTTACATAGAGACCTCTACTGCTTAGCATTTCAAATTTGGAGAAAAGATCCAATATTTTTTGGATAGTTAAATAAAACAGTTATTTTTGTAGAATAATAGAATCCTCGATCTCTATCCTATATCGCCTAAATAAAAAGCTTGCTATAGTTTCATAAACCTGTATGGGCCCTCCACCTACAAGCTTAGGTTTTTAGGTTGGAAACTTAATATGGTATCAGAGCATTGTTATCAACTCACACATGAGGGAGAGTGTGGAAGAATTAAATACACTATGTTCCACCTCGCCTAAATAAAAGGTTTGTTATAACTTTATATACCTATATGGGCCCTCCAACTACAAGTTTAACCTTTTAGTTGGGAACTTAACAGTTTTCTCAGCGTAAAGTTGTCTTTCCATTCTTGTACCCCTATGCATTGTTGTATTGCTTAAAGCTTGACATGGATAATTAATAAAATCTTTTATTCTCGGTGCTTTTTTTCTTTTCTTTAAATATCGTGTTTATCCTTGAAATGTTTGAAAACTTAACATTAACCAAGGTCTGACTTTGCATTTTCACTCATTGCATTTGCACTCTGCGTTATTCTTGCTTTTAGTATTCTTACTATTCTATCTAGTTCCAAGGAGATCAATGAAAATAAAGAAAACTTGGTGCAGCGGGGAGGGGGAGGGGGAGGGGGAGGGGGAGAGAGAGAGAGAGAACCATTAGAGCTAGTCCAGTAATTGGTGAGTGTGTACGGAAAAAAGGGTTAAGATTAGGTTAGATCCAGGAGCTGAATACTCTTCTTCCAAACTGTTATTATCCTCGAAAACAGTTGTTTTCAATTGTCTTATATAATGCAATAGAATATCTTTTTTTTTTGTTCTTTTTTGGTAGGTCCCGAGTATGGTTATCAATTTGTAAATTACGGATTTCTTTTCCTTTTTAATATTTTTTGGGCTCCAATCCAATTAAACTTGTCTAGGTCACCAAGTTTCAGGCCATAACACTACAATTATGGTCCCTTTTTTTTTTTTTTTCTTTTGCAGCCCCATTTTCAAAATTAATCTAGTTGCCCCAGTGTTCAACTCCAAGTTTAATTACACCACTAGTTGTTGAATTCAAAACAGTACCCCAGTCGGATGAACCATATTGGGACCCTAGAGGGTAAAATGGTCTTTCAAATTTGTGCATCTAGTCTCCCTGAATTTAGGGACAAACATTTTTTAATCATTGTATACTTCTATGTCTTTAGAATAAAAAACATGTGGCAATCCAACCTTGTTTAAAAGTTGCAAATAATGGGTGGGATGAGTACACACTTCACGGTATAACAATTTAGTTGGAAATTCCAGATAATGAGTCTTGAATAGGGGTTTTTACCAGTCCGGTTTGAGCAGTTTCGTTTTAATTTTGAGATCAAACAAAAAAATTCCAGTTTGTATTTTTCATAAATCAGACCATACCAATTAAAGTATTAAACCAAATCAAACCAAATCAATCATTCCGGTTTGGTTTGACCGGTTTTGAATTTTTTTTATTATTTTTTTTTCACTATTTTCTTGTTTCTAACTTTCAATTTTGAGCCTTTAGTCCTATACAATGTAGACAATCAAATTCTTGTACCTATAAAATGTAAAAAAAATCTATTTTTGGGACTTAATTTTGGCCACTAAACTCCTTGAAAGTCCCTATTTAACTTATGAAAATATTATTTATATTATGTAACTCTTTAATTTACAAAAATATCAAATATTATCAAATATATGAAAATTTTATATAGTTAGAATTATTCAGCTGTGCACCAAAAATTCAAAACGTATCATTTAAATTTTATATATATATATATATATATATATATATATATATCGGTTTGGTTCGGTTTTTAATAAATTTGAAATTGCCTGAACGGGACCAAATCAACCCAAACCAAATTACCAAAAAAATTATGCCTAACCAATCTTTTTTGGTTTTTTGAACACTAACTAGCAGAGCTTCACTAAATTGTATTTCTGTGTCTTTTCTCTTTTTTGGGTCCAAACTCCAAAGTATGAAAAGAAAACCAAGATTCATCATTCATCCCACCCTTCTCAATACTTTTTGTAAGCTTGCAGAACAGATTTTGGTGCAGTTTATTAAATAGCTTAAATTGAAACAAAAAAGCTAGTGATCCCTGTCAAATTGATAGAGGAGAGAGAGGGAGGATAGTACAAACTGAATGACACAAATGCCTCTCTCTTTTCTATAAATTTGAAATTGAAAATTTGCTTTGCCAGAACCTGCAAATGCCTATCCTATCTCACAACCAATTTTACACATTCTCCAAAAAAAATGGTAGAAATAAAGACACATTACAACAGTCCACTGAGCTACTTTCTCCTTCCTGCAGACTGCAGTATTTCAGAATCTCCATATCGTAGGCCTACCTCACGGGTTTAGAATTTCGAGAACCAATATGATTTCAATGGTGCAATTAGAGCAGGGTCTCATGTGCGATCAAGGGTCACAGAAAAAATTGAGGGAAGAGAAATATGCGTCTCAGTTTACATTATCTGTAAGCTGTAGCGACAGCATCACGAAACAACCATTTTTTTCTGACGAATTCGGGGGGCCCATTACAGTTCGGCCGGTGAATTTATATTACTGAAGTGTAATTACGACAATGCAACCCAACTTCTCCGTCTTGTATTATGATGTTTCGAGTCGTCACATATTTACCAACCCGATAAGATCGTTAGCATACCCAGATGCTCGTTACGTATTCGATGAAACGACCCTGCCAATAAAAGCTCTCTTTCAACGTTCTTATTAAACTCTTAACAAGCCATGACGATCCTGAATGAGAATAAGAAGAAAAAGAACAAACAAGTTTCTATGGAGGAAAATGCTCCTCTATTACGAAAGAAGCGAGACGAAGAAGAAGGACATGTAAGCGAAGAGTTTAATGGAGCTTCATTTACAGGGGCAGTGGTTAATTTGTCGACTACCATTATTGGTGCGGGTATAATGGCCTTACCTGCCGCCATGAAAGTGTTGGGTCTTGGGCTTGGGATTACTATTATTATCTTCATTGCGGTTTTGACAGATGCTTCCATTGAGATGTTGTTGAGGTTTAGTAGAGCGGGAAAGTCATTTTCTTATGGGGTTGTAATGGGTGATGCTTTTGGAAATGTTGGGAAATTGTTGCTGCAGATATGTGTTTTGGTCACTGTTGGTGGCGTGCTCATTGTGTACATGATCGTCATAGGTAATGAGTTATTTGCGTTTTTTTTTTTTTTAAAAAAAAATTATTCAGTATATGAAATGAGTAATTGGTGGGTAGATATCATTGTTATTATGGGTCTTTTTATTTATTTTATTTTATTTTTATTTAACAATGTTGCTGTGTTCATTTTTTACATGACCGTCATTGGTAATGAGAATTTTTCTTTTGGCGTGTGTGTTTTAAAATATTTTGTTTAGCAGATGTCCAGATATCAATGTTATTATGGATTTGTGTCACTTGTTTTGTATAGGTGATGTGCTTTCTGGGACATCTTCAATTGGGGTTCACCATGCCGGTGTATTGGAAGGTTGGTTTGGGGAACACTGGTGGACTGGGCGTGCTTTTGTTCTTTTTGTTGCCACCCTTGCTGTGTTTGCTCCATTGGCATGTTTTAAGCGGATAGGTACCTCTTTCTACATAATTCTGGCTTTTGGATATATGAACTTGATCTTTGGTTGATTCTGTGAAACACTGACTGCAGTTCATGTAATTTATGGTCTTGAAGTGTATCCTGTGTAAGTAACTCATGCCTTTCCACGCTTGCAGATTCATTGAGATTCACATCTGGCTTAGCAGTTGCTCTGGCAGTTGTTTTTCTAGTTATTACTGCAGGAATCACAGTTATCAAATTGGTAGATGGAAGTATTACCATTCCCAGATTACTTCCTGATGTTACTGATATCACATCAATCTGGAATCTCTTCACAGTGTTCCCTGTTCTTGTGTCAGCGTACATCTTCCACTACAATGGTATGCAAGATGAATTTATCTCTAATATGGGCAAATTTGCACCGTTTTATTTTTTAGACACATTAGCATATAGGGTAAATGATTACACTAATTTTGGTAGACACTGTCAATTGTGGTGCTTATTCTTTTTGTGCATATTGGCGAAGAAAGGATGCCAATTTGCTCTAAAGCAATCTCATGAAATTTATTCCCAGGGGGGTGCCAGGGAACCCAAGGTTTCTTTGCAAGGTTGAGCAATTGGGCTCCAAAGCTTTGTTAGGGTTTCCAATCCCGCTGCATTTCAAGTGTGCTTAAGCTCATTTTTCTACTGACTTTGTCCAACATTTTTGCAGTAATTCGGATTCTGACTTTAAGATGACTGCATACAATTAGAATTTCTCATAAATTGTCATAACTAACCTTGCCAAGAGGGGATATTGATATAGCCGTATAGGGAGTAGAAAGAGGGGAAAAAAAATCTCAAACCAAGTCCTTAGTCCAAGATATGAGTATCATCTTTCTGACCCTTATTTTGTTTTTTGTTGTTACTTGTTAGTGTGAAATGTTATGATCATTCCGCCAATAATGTTGCCATTTAACATGAATTAGTTGTATGCAATTGAGGGCTTGGAGAGTTCTCTCTCAGTAACATGCCTGTTCGAGCTGTTTCATAGCCATGTGATAGTCCACTGGACTTTCATTACATTGTACCCGATTTTAAAATTAATTCTCTCTGCTTTTTTTTTTTTTTCTTTTTGTTCCACTTATTTTTCAATTTTTACTATATTCTATTAGGGCTTCTTAGCTTACCTTCTCTGTTGAACTCAAAGATACATCTATAAACCTGGTACTGTTTAAGGAAGATCATCAAAGTAGTATTTTTACTATGAAATTTCTTCAACATTTTCATTTACACAACCAATTGCTTAAGAACTGATCCAAAAATTTTAAAGCCATTCATACTCCAAACAACATCATACTGCATCATGTTGTACCCTGTTTCCCTAGTCTAGCACCTTGTCACTAACAGAACCAATGTCTTGGCAAACCTTTGTGTTTTGATAACCATGCTTAGTGCGGAGAAATTGTTTTGAGCTTAATTCTTTTTTAGGAATACTGGCTACTCTACAATATCCACCAATTGAACACTAACTTAGAAATGTCCACGATATTTTAGTGTTTAGTATTGATAAAAATACGTGTACTGCTTTTTATCAGGTGAATTATTATTTTCTAAGATTAAATCTAGCTGTACACCCAACTAGACTATAAAACATGGAAATTAGAATTTTTTACATGATATTCTAAAAACACCATTCAATGGACTCTGGGATCTTCTCACAGATGCAAATTTAACTTTTATGACTATTATCTAGGAAAATCAATAAGCCTTTCAGTGGATGAAGGTTTACAGATTTGCAAAGCTTTTTGGACGACCCTACCATTAAGGAAGTAAAATATTCAGCTTGTTTGCTTTTATTGGTAAAGGGAAAGACTTTG
>JAESVK010000847.1:1018710-1058368 GCA_017140935.1 Hamamelis virginiana | reverse complement strand
CCCCCCCCCCCCCCCCCTTCTTTTTAATTTTATTTCCAATCCATTGAAATTTGATGGCATTCATGAAATTTTGGGTAATTTGGATATAATTTCATTCACAGTGGATTCTATTCTAAGAACATGCCAGATTTGCTCACCGTGGAGACCACTTTAAGGCTGCGTTTTGGAAATACCATTGCTTACGCTCTTTCTATATTTTTCTCTTTCTATTACCAGCAAATATTTTGTTATTAACAACACTAATGTGGTTATGTAAGTTGGGAAGTTTATTTTCCAAAGGATCGAGCGTCTTTTGTCAACTTTCCCTTAGCTAATTGACTCAATTCTGAGAAAATTTGTTTACCTTTCTGTGGCGCAGCAAAAAAGAAAAATATTTAAGTTTTAGATGAAGTACAGAAATGATACGTCTTAATGAGAACATCAGTTTTCTGCAGTGCACACAATAGAAAATGAGCTTGAAGACTCTTCCCTGATACAACCGGCTGTGCGGACTTCATTGGCACTATGCTCAACTGTTTACATAATGACGGGCTTCTTTGGGCTCCTCCTATTTGGTGAGTCTACTCTTGATGATGTGCTGGCCAACTTCGATACCAACCTTGGCATCCCTTACAGCTGGTTGCTCAATGATGCTGTTCGTGTCAGCTATGCCCTCCACCTTATGCTTGTTTTCCCTGTTATCTTCCATCCGCTCCGCCTCAATTTGGACAGCCTCCTCTTTCCATCAGCTAGGCCTTTGGTCTCGGATAATCATAGGTTCACATTGATCAGCATAGGGCTGATTTCTCTCATCTTCTTGGGTGCAAATTTTATACCCAGAATCTGGGATGCTTTCCAGTTCACTGGAGCCACTACTACAGTCTGCGTTGCTTACATCTTTCCTGCTGCCATTGCTCTAAGGTGAGTGACCTTACTTTTCATCTGAAATTTGTAAGAATACAGTTATAATCCTTTTCAACATTAGATCTGTAAGTCACAGAAAATACCTTATTTTGCTGGATATTGTCATGTTTGGATATTAGGGTTTCGACCTCCTGGTTGAACGAAGACAACATATACTACTGAAAATTATTTAACACCAATGAATCAATCATCATTGTTTGTCTGAAAAAACATTAGCTGCTAAATTAAATATCTATGCTGGATTGCAAATGGCTCAGCTATTGCACGACATGTATGCAGAACACAAGTTTTAGTTAAAAGATGTATAATTTAAAGTTTTCCTTTCTTTACATATGAAATTATGAAATTAGACTTGCATGTGGGCTCTGATCCCAGTCACTAGCAATCCAACCCTCCCTCCCACTGTCGACAATTAATCCCCTACTCTGTAACATACTTTTGGAGGCATTACAGTGTCCTGGGTGGTTCAGTAAGATCTTTTGTTTTGGTTCCAAACTTGGTATATTCTGCTAGAAAGTTAAGCATGCTTAAATTGCCTTAAAGCCCTTAAGACCAACAAAGATGACTAAAGTTGGAATTGGCTGGCTAACGCTTTATTAACTATTCAAGCCATCATATTCACTTGTTTATTTATGTTCCTGCCATTGCAGGGATCCTCTTGGAATAGCAACAAAGAAGGACAAGATATTATCTGTTTTCATGATTTTTCTTGCTGTGTTCACAAATGTGGTGGCCATATACAGTGATGCCTATGCCCTATTCAAGAAGAATGCATCCCTGCATGATTGATTTTTACTTGGCTTTCCTCATTAACAGAACATGCGCGGGGGGTCGTCATTTTCATAGAGACCTCTACTGCACGAGCATTTAAAATTTGGTGAAAAGATTCAAGCTTTTCTGGATATATAGTTTTGATATGTTTAAATAAATGGGAAAAAAAATTTGCATTCACACTCATTGTAATAATTTTTGCTTTTGGTATTTTATCCAGTTCCGAGGAGACTGATGAAAATAAAGAACATTTGGTGCAGGATTGAGAGTCCCTCACCTTTTTATCCTGTAATATGTGCAAACATTTATATCCTTGTTATTGTTGTAGTTCGTAGACGGTGGGCAAAAAATAGCATTAAACCATTGAGGCTAGCCCAGTTGGTGAGGGTGTATGACAGAAAGGGTAAGGATTAAGATAAATCTAGGGAGTTGAATACTCTCCTTCGAAATTGTTATTATCCTCACAAGTGTTGTTTTCATCCATCTTCTAGAATGCAATGGTAGATTTTTTTTTCTTTTCCTTTTTTGGGCAGGTCCCGAGCTCGGTTATCAATTCATAAATTAAGGGTTTCTTCTTCTTCTTCCTTTTTAGTACTTTTTGGGCTCTAATATGAACTTGTCCAGTTCACCAAGTTTTTGGCCAAAACACTAAAATTATGGTCCCTATTTACTTTTTCCTAAATTTATTTTGATGCCCCTATGTTCAATTTCAAGTTTAATGACTTAATCACACCGCTGGTCATTGAAATTCAAAGGAAAATGTTATGTATCGCTACAAGTTATCACTATAACTACTGCTACAGCCTACAAGAAACAAGTGCTATGAATTTTTAAAACTACCCATTGGTGATGTTCCAAAACTACTCTCATTTATCTCTTCTAGCGATACCTGTAGTGATTGATTGTAGCGATGTATAGCATACTCTAATTCAAAACTGTACTCCAGCTGGATGAACCACACTGGGGACCCTAGAGTAGAAATGGTCTTTCTAATTTGTGCATCTAGTATTCCGAACCAAGGGCAAAACATCTTCTAAGCATTGAATACTTTCTGTTCTTTTGAATAAAAACATGTGAAGCAAACCTAGTCTAAAAGTTGCAAGTATTGGGTTGGAATAAGTATACACTTGACAGTATAACAATTTGGTTACAAAATCCAGATAAATGAGTCTTGAACTGGAGTTTCACTTAATTGTATTTCTCTCTCTTTTCTATTTTTGGGTCCAAAATCTGAAAAGAAATCCATATCTACCCACCTTTCCGATGCCTGTTGTAAGCTTGCAGAATAGATTTTGGTGGTGTATCATTGAAAAACTAAAAGAAAAACAAGAAAGCTAGTGGAGAATGCAACTAGTAATTGCAGGGCAAGAATAATTCAGTTTGTACTATTTTCTCTTTTTTCTATCAATTATAAAATTTGCTTTTAAGTTGGAACAAGAAACTGCAGGGCAAGAGTAAATGCCAATCTCAAAACAAAATGTACTCATCTTGCAAATAAATGGTACAAATTGGTAAAACATCAACCCATGACCAAAAAAAAAAAAAAAAGTTGCCATTTATGATTTTTAAATTTGGTAATGGCATCAATGTCTTCCATATTTGAGAAATTTTTTTGCAATGGTTATCTCCTCTCGAGTTGTCCACATCATATTTTCCTTCAATTTAAAAGTCATTGGTGCATAATAGTGCCAAATATGAGAGATTCCTATTGAAGGACAATAGTGCCGAATATGAGAACAACTTTTATTGTAGCACTGACAATCTCAAGTATGAAAATGGAAAACCCAAATAAGAAATTCTCATCGAAAGTATGAGAAATAATTCCTAAGAACATCTCTAATGGGTTTTCATTCCAAATTTGGCAACGACACCAATGCCTCTCATATTTGGAAAATTATTCCGCAATTGTCATTTCCTCCTAAATATCTTATACCATACTTTTCTCCAATTTAGTACCCATTGAAACACAATAGAGTCAGGTATGGATACTCTCCATTAGAGCATAGTAGTACTCCCAAATATAAAAATGAAAGGCCCAAATAGAAGCCATTCATTTGAGAATATTCCAACATCAAATCCTAGGCCTCCCTCACGGGTTAAGAACTTAGAACCAATATGATTTCAACTGCGCAATTTGAGTAGTGTCTCGTGAGAAAATTGAAGGAAGATATAAAATTTTCAGTTTACGTTAACAGTAGGCTATAGCGACAGCATCACTACCTACCCACTTTGTCGCCGGAAACGAACAAGAAACAACCATTTTCTGACGAAGTCGGTTCGTCGGAGGGCCCATTATCGACTTATAGAACAGGCAGTGAATTATATTAATAATGAAGTGTAATTACGACAATGCGACCCAACTTTACCGTCTTGTCAAGTCGCCAAGAGTCGGATTAGATTACTAGATTACTATGATGTTTCAGAGTCATCACATATCTATCTTCCTGATATGTAAGAGCGCTAGCATGCTCCCTGATAAGAACGCTAGCATGCCCGTTACGTGTTCAATGAAACAACCCTTCCAAAAAAACCTCTTTCAACGTTCTTACACTCTCAACCTTCAAACCCTTTTAAGAAACAAGCCATGACAATCCTGAATGAGGAGAAGAAGAAGAAAAAAAAGAACACCTCACGAAAGAACAAACAAGGTTTTATGGAGGAAGATGCCCCTCTGTTACCAAAGAAGCGAGACGAAGAAGAAGAGTATGTGAGCGCCGAGTTTAATGGAGCTTCATTTACGGGGGCAGTGTTTAATTTGTCGACAACGATTATTGGTGCGGGTATCATGGCCTTACCTGCCACCATCAAAGTGTTGGGTCTTGGGCTTGGGATCACTATTGTTATTTTCGTTGCGGTTTTGACAGAGGCTTCTATTGAGATGTTGTTGAGGTTTAGTAGAGTGGGGAAGTCAGTTTCTTATTGGGGTGTAATGGGTGATGCTTTTGGAAGTGTTGGGAAAGTAATGCTGCAGATATGTGTTTTGATCAATAATGTTGGTCTACTCATTGTGTACATGCATGATCATCCTGGGTAATGAGTTATTTGTGTTTTTAAATATTTTGTTTAGTATATGATATGGGTAATGAGTGGGTAGTTACCAATGTTATTATGGGTTTGTGTTGTTTGTTTTTTGTATTTTTGGTCAATAACGTTGTTATGCTCATTGTTTACATGATCATCATTGGTAATGAGTTTTCTGTGTGCGCGCACGCGCCTTTTTTTTATAAATAGTTTGTTTAATAGATTATGTGGGTGTGTAGATATCAATGTTATTATGGGTTTGTGTTGTTTGTTTTGTATAGGTGATGTGCTTTCCGGGACATCTTCATCTGGGGTTCACCATGCTGGTGTATTGGAAGGTTGGTTTGGCCAACACTGGTGGACTTGGCGTACTTTTGTTCTTTTTGTCACCACCCTTGCTGTGTTTGCTCCATTGGCGTGTTTTAAACGGATAGGTACCTCTTTCTACACAATTCTGGCTTTTGGATACATGAATTTCATGTTTGGTCGATTCTGTGAAGCACTGACTACAGTACGTTTATGTAATTTATAGTGTTGAAGTGTATGTTGTAAGTAATTCATGCCTTTTCATGCTTGCAGATTCATTGCGATTCACATCTGGTTTAGCAGTTGGTCTGGCAGTTGTTTTTCTAGTTATTACTGCAGGAATCACAGTTGTCAAATTGGTAGATCGAAGTATTACCATGCCCAGATTGCTTCCTGATGTTACTGATATTACATCAGTCTGGAATCTCTTCACAGTGGTTCCTGTTCTTGTGACAGCGTACATCTGCCACTTCAACGGTATGCAAGATGAACTTATTTTTAATATAGGCAAATTTGCACCTTTTTCTTTTTTAGACACATTAGCATATACTAATTGATTTCACCAATTTTGGTAGACACCTTTTTCTTTTTAGACACATTAGCATATACTAATTGATTTCACCAATTTTGGTAGAAACTTTCAATTGTGTTTCTAGTTCTTTTTGTGAATGTTGGTGAAGAAGGAATGCCAATTTGCTTTATACCAATCTCACAAAATTTATACCCGGGGGACACCTAGGCACCTAATGTCACTTTGCAAGGTTGAGCAATTGGGCTTGTTTAGGTTGTCAATTTAAGTACCTAATGTCACGTTGCTCATTCTCTTTCTATTAGTGGCAATTATTTTGTTATCAACAACATTAATGTGGTTATATAAGTTGTGATGTTTGATTTCCAAAGGATTGAGCGTCTGTTCAGCTTGCCCTTAGCTATTTGACTCAATTTTGAGAAAATTGATTTGCCTTTCTGTGTCCCAGCAAAAAAAATAAAAACAAAAAAGATTTAACTTTTAGTGGAAGTACAGAAATGATATATCTTAAAGAGAAAATTAGTTTTCTGCAGTGCACACAATAGAGAATGAGCTTAAAGACTCTTCACTAATACAACCGGCTGTGCAGACTTCATTGGCACTATGCTCAACTGTTTACATAATGACGAACTTCTTTGGGCTCCTCCTATTTGGTGAGTTTACTCTTTGATGATGTGCTGGCCAACTTCGATACCAACCTTGCATCCCTTACAGCTTGCTGCTCAATGATGCTGTTCGTGTCAGCTATGCCCTCCACCTTATGCTTGTTTTCCCCGTTCTCTTCTATCCGTTGCGCCTCAATTTGGACAGCCTCCTCTTTCCCTCAGCTAGGCCTTTGGTCTCGGATAATCATAGGTTCACATTGATCAGCATAGGGTTCATTTCCCTCATCTTCTTGGGCGCAAATTTTATACCCAGCATCTGGGATGTTTTCCAGTTCACTGGAGCCACTGCTACAGTTTGCCTTGGTTTCATCTTTCCTGCTGTCATGCTCTAAGGTGAGTAACCTTACTTTTCATCTGAAATTTGTAAGAAGACAGTCATTATCCTTTTCAACATTAATTCTGTAAATTGCAGAAAAGACCTTAATTGGCTGGATAATGTTTGGATGTTAGGGAACCTCTTGTCAATTGAACCAGGAGAACATTTATTTTTGTAAATTATTTAACATGAATTATCGAATATCATTGTTTGTCTAAAAAAACATAAGATCCTAATTTAAACATAAGCTCAGCTGTTGCATGACAGATATGCAGAACAGAAGTTTTAATCAACAGATGTATAACTTGAAGTTTTCCTTCCTTTACATGTGAAATTATGAAATTAGAGTAACTTGCATGTGAGCTCGGATCCCAGTCACAAGGGATCCAACCTTTCCTTCCACTGGCGACAAGTAACCCCTTATATTAAATGTTCTTGTTTTTTTTTTTTTTTTTTTGCCCTTTTATTTGTTGGTTGTGACCTGTATCCTGTATCCAGTAATATTGGAAGTGAGAGTAGCTCTGCAACCTACTTTAGGAGGCATTACAGTATGCTGGTGGTTCAGTAAGCATACTTAAATTGCCTTAAAGCTCTTAAAAGTCTGACAAAGATTATTAAAGTTGGATTTTACTGGTTAATGCTTTATTAACTGTGGATCAAATCATCATATTAACTTGCTGATTCATGTTCCTGGCATTGCAGGGATCCTCATGGTGTAGCAACAAAGAAGGACGAGATATTATCTGTTTTCATGATTGATCTTGCTGTGTTCTCAAATTTGGTGGCTATATATTGTGATGCCTATACCTATTGAAGAAGAATGCTTGATTTAACTTAGCTTTCCTCATTAGCAGAACAAGAGAAACAGGGGGTTTAGTCATTTACATGGAGACCTCTACTGCATGATCATTTAGAATTTGGCAAAAAGATTCAAGATATTCCGGATAGTTTTGATTAAAATTTAAATATGTGGAAAAGAAAAACCCTTGACATAGAATATCAGTTGTTTTTAGAGTGTGAAGTTGTCCCTAGATTTTCGTCCCTGTACCCATATGCATCATTGTATTGCTTAATGCTTGACGTGGATAATAATTCACCTCTTTTATTGAAGGGCTAAACACCTTTTAAGCATTGAATACTCTCTGTTCTTTTGAATAAAACGAGTGGCAAGCATACCTTGTTTAAAAGTTTACAGTGTAACAATTTGGTTGCAAATTCCAGATAATGAGTTTTAAACTATTGTTTCACTTAATCCAATTTCTGTCTTTTCTATTTCTGGGTCCAAAGTAAGAAATGAAACCTAGAAACACTCCACCCTTCCCTATACATTTTGCAGGCTTGCAAAACAGATTTTGGTTGGAGTTTCATTAAAAAACTAAAAGGAAAACAAGAAAGCTAGTAGAGAACACTGCAACTTACAGCAAGCATATTCAGAAGCCTCTGATAATTCAGTTTGTAATATTCTCTCTTTTCTATCAATTAGATAATTTGCTTTAAGTTAGAATAAGAAACTGCAAGACAAAAACAAATGCCCATCTCAAAACCAATTTACACATCCTGCAACTAAATGGTACATAGTGGTAAAACAGCACCATTAATGACACAAAACAACATTCCACTGAGCTACTCTCTCCATGTGCCTGCAGTATTTCAAAAACCACTAAAACCGATTGCTATCACTGTTGATGAATGGATTAGAATCTGAAAATATTAACAGAATCATTCCTCCTACTCTTGTCTCTTTGATCGCTTCATCAAGCAAGCATTTATTATTTGTTGAAGCTTTAATCTCCTCTGTTTTACACTGAAGCCGGCTTACATAGAAGAACTTGCTAAATAACCAGTGGAGCTGTTCTTACAGATGCTGCTGCATGTGATACCAACTTATTTTCTTAAACCCTGTTGGCTACACCCACAGAACGGAGTTGAAGTCCTTGTGGGGGAAGAAATTTCGAAGGGGAATCTCTGAATGCTAATGGTTGCCGACATATTGTTTCGACATATGTACAAAATCAACCCATGGCCCACGGGTCACTGATGGTGGGAAGCCTAACCCCATCTTTCCTATCTTTTCTGCTTCATTTTCCTTTTAGTATACGGGAAACTTGCCTCACTTTTCTCTTGGCCATAAATGAAAGAATATAAAAGTGCCATCACCTTCTGACTGAGGGACAGAGATAGATATGGCACAAGTACAGATGGAACTGCCACTGCCAAGTATCTGGGTCAGACCCTAGTTGAAGAAATAGGGAGATTCCAAAACATCTCTTAGATCAAAGTCTCCCCGCTCCGGTAAGGGAGGGAACTTTAATGTTGGGAAAGACTTTTGAAAGCTCTCCAACAACTGCAAACACAAAGCAATCAACAATACATTATATTTCACCACATGATAACCACATAAGTGCACATTTCAGTTCAGTTCACGTCCAATAATTAAGATATTTCATTTTTCTTCAATGTCTTTTGAATAAAAATGACAACTATGTGTTTTATACATTGAAAATCTTCTTCAGATATTGAATGCTGTCCAAATAAGGCAACAATGGTGATAGGTTCTCTGAAAAAACAAAAAATATAAATCTTTGGAAACTAGGGTCAAACATTATGGTATAGGATTGAAGATCCTAGATAATTCTGACAGTCCTGCATATGGAGTCACTAGAGAAATTGGTTCGTTTCTTCTGAATTCCTGATGCGCCATTTGGTTTGCAAAAACATGTGGGTAAAGAAAAGATGTAAAGATTGAATATTAAGATTTCTCATTTTTCGGGACCTAGGAAAACAGAAACCTCCACTCAAATGAGCCTAATACAACCATTAAGCTTTAGTTCGGGAGATATTTCACCATTTTTAAGAAATTAAAGCAGCATTAAATTTATCTTTTAAGTCTTTATTTTCCTTTTTTGCTAGCAACTAAATGGAGGGTAAGGGCCACCCTAAGGCTCCATTGTTGCATTGAATGTCATTTCCTTGGAAAAAGACATGAACAGCAGTTTGTGCCAACGGCCAGGACATAAAACACATGCTTTTCGTCATCCTGGCAATTGTGGTGAAAGCAACTATGACCAAGTGTTTGAAGAGAAATTCCCTCTAGATTAACCTAAAAGATGGCAAAATTTGGAGATATTTCCCATGAAGCAGGTTTTCATCAGGTGGACTATGTGCTTTCTGACAATCAAATGATTCCCACTGAAACAAATGGAGCCTAAGGATTGGAATTAGGAGTCCATTTTGTTTCTATCATGGAATAGTTTACCAATTAACTAGTGTCATTTGTACTTATTTGTTGTTTGTCCTTCTCAATAAAAGCAAACTGTATCACAATGGCCTAATGAAGGGCAATTTGGAAAAGTTGAAGGGAGCTATCAAATCTTTGACAGCTCCAACCTTTCCTTGTAAAGAAAAAAGTGCAAATTAATAGAGAACCTGAAAGAGCAGGCTTCCTATATAAGCTGTAGAGAATTCTAGAAGAAAAGATACTTTACATTCTCTAGTATAGGTGCTTCATAGAGTTCAACAAACTTTTCTCTGAGTATCCTGTTCATTTCATCAACATCACATGCATGTGTCCAATATGAATCATGGACTCCTGTAATCAGAGATTGAAACAAAATAGTTAAGATTTTAAACATACATATATACATATATGCACAGTTGCACACATATAAGACCACAAAGAAACATGCTAAAAGGAACCTGCAAAGTTTAAGCCTGCCTTTTTGCAGGCAACAGCAGTCATCATCATGTGGGAACCATCAAGGGAGTGAACAAAATTTGGAGGAAAAGCTGTCCTCTGCCGCTTAACCATGACCTATAATCATCACAAATTAGTGCTGTTAGATAGCATAGCATTAACACTAAAGAGCATGGGGAATACTATGAACTGTGATTAGGATGTGTTGGTGACCAGTCGCAACCTAAAAAATTTGCACTGCTAACTGGATTTCCAAGAATTGTCTTTTCATACAAAGCTAGCATAGAATTTTTATTTTTTGAAAAATGCTTTGGGCAAAACAAGTTCCCAATAGTCCCCGACCGTTGGTACACCTTACAGCATCTCTATTCTACAGTTACTTAAAAGCACAAGGACGGTAAAAGTAGAAATACTACAAAAAATTAAGGGGAACAACCTTGTCAGTTTCCCGCTGTAGAGTCAATATCTGAAGAGAAGTCTTAATCTGCATCCAATTCAACATGATCATAATAACATACTGACAAAAGTTGCAGGTTTGTTTCAAGAAGGTATGATAATGGAAAAAAGATATTGCTCAGTCTTTAAGTTTTATGAATCAATTTCTTAGAACATTACAAGATGCCTTCCTAATTTGCGGTAAGGTTGTACAACAGGAAGTCCGAGAGGAGTTGTCCACCGCACTGGCTGATTCTCTGAAGCTATCACCTGTTTGTGTTCCAATTTGGCAGTGAGCAAGTGTGGAAGAATCCTAAGAGCTACTTTGAAAACAATGCTAAAGAGTAAGCAATACATGGAAGCACAAAACTTCAAATAAAACAATGAAATTAAAATCCAAATGTAGTGTTAAGAGACTGGTGCTATAGTGCAAGTGACCGATACTAAGTATGCTTACAAATAATGAACGCGTGTATCAGACAACCATTCAGTCAGTGTCCACAACAATGCAGCAACCATATCACATTGCAAATTTGCATCAATAGATGCATATATGCAATAAGACTACTAGGAAGATATATTTGGGATTTCTTAATTCACCTGATAGAAAATGTCTAGATTTTCACCAGAAGTTTCTCATCCAATTAAATTTGAAAACACTCATTTCAGTGTAGTTATGAAGCTTAAGTGAGAGCATGACCAGATGCCATTAAAGATACTGGACACCAAAGGCCCAAAAGAAAGCTGCTACAGAATTTTTTTTCCCATAATATGTGTTCCCTCTCAAAAAGTCAAACTCAATCGAACCAAATTGAAGCGAACATAGTGCTTCTCCACAACCATAAACCATGTGGTGCCCCAGACCTTGGGAATTAAGAACTTAATAAATGAAATATCACCAGAGTTATTGTCCAATAGATCCCCACGATGCTTAAAGAATAACCACTGTATAGGATTTACCCAAGATAATTCTATGCAAGGTATGAAACACCCAACATGCCAAAAGAGCAGCTAAATTTGGGAAGCAAAAAGAGAGTGAATAATACAGAAAGACAACACATCCTATTAATAACATCATCTCATCCCGATTTTGCATTTGAACAATCTCCTAGGCGGGACTTATCAAACAATAAATCCAAACCTGCCCTCTGTGTACCAAGCTTTTCCAGCATTTAATGGTTACAATCTTGACATATTGTTATTCTGAATGTATCACAAAACAAATGAGACACACCTTTGCGCAGTCACCAAGCCAGCTCATGATACTCCGTGCAGCTTCAAACATCTCCCCTAAGGCAGTCAAGGTGGTCTGCTCATGCAGCAAAATACAGTCAGTAAAAACCTATATATGTGTATATGTGAGGGTACATGTGCCAGCAATTGTGTGTGAATGTAAAGATATTGAAATTCAATTGATAGAGCAGATTTCCCCAAATTATATTTTAAGAAAAAAATCACAGGTATTCCCAGAAAAACACCCTCTGATTCAACTACTAAAAAAATATAATCGCAAACTCTGCAAAGCCATAGATTGACTAAGTTTAAACTGCTTACTTTTGCTGCATAGCAAGATGCCGAAAACAACTCCGTATCATCTGCAATGGCACAACGTTCTTTTAACCTCTTCTTGATTTGGTCGCGGGCACCGATGTAAGTGACACCATACACTGATGTCATAACTGTCTGTTTCACCAATTTCCTGTCCACCTAAATATTCCGAGTTATAAAGGCAGACTATGAGTGATCTAATATTAATTAGGTAATCAAAGTTTAACCAGAGAATTCTGACAACAGCAATGCAAGCTAGCTACCGAATTTGTATACAACCTGATTGTGCTGACTAAATCATCAGAAAAAGTGAAGAATCATTCTTGGTTTCATAATTGTCATTGTATATGATATCGATTTTTGTATTTTAGAAATAAGAAAGTAGAATAATATATGCAAAAAAAAAAAAAAAAAAATCTATATTTTGGGAAATCGTATACATAATAATTAACAAGTAATGTCCAATTACATGACAAATTGAGCGTCAAACACTCAAACCATATATCTAACACTAAAATGGGTTCCCATAAGATATTTTTCAAAGTATGACATATCATTACATTGCTTTGATTAATTAAGTGAAACAAAAAGCCCTCGATAATAGCAAAAAAGATATAAGCTTTCTTTCTTCACTTAAAATACTAAAATAAAATAGAACATGTTGTTGCTCAAGTTACAAGTTTAAGTTACAGATTATATTATGTGATGTGTTCAAACATGTTTAAGTTACAAGTTCCAACAAAAAAATTCCAAGTTTGTATATGTTTCGCTTGGCAATTTCTCCTTGTGGCATTCTATATTAGAAAAAGAAAAGTATATTAATTAGACTTCTTTTAATATAAAGGACATAAATGAATGGTGTTAGATTTATGCATATTTTTTAGAGGCAAGAGAAAGCAAGTCTTTAAAATACCCTTTATGACCAAAAAATAAAATAAAATAAGCCTAAAGTACCTTTGAAAAATAGTATATTTCAAAAAAAAAAAAAAAAACCAGCAAAAACCTTAGAATTGAATAATTTGTTTTTAAATCAAGTAATAATTGTATTAACTCTTAAACAAAAGTGCTTATGAAAATGCCCCTGTACATGAAAGGTATACAAAACAACCAAATAAATAAAAATAAAACAACAAAATTACCATTTTGACAAGTCAAAAGAAAGAAAACTATAATAAATATTATATGTCTATCATATTTATCATATTGTTTATCATGTGTACCATAAGATGCAGTCAAGACATGACACATACATTTTACGTATAAAATGAATCATATGGTGCATGAGAGGATTGTAATTAATTGACAAGTATGATTGGCTTCAACAACTTAAAACACACTAAATAACTTTTGTACTATCTTATGTACAAGTTAACACCATTCCAATTTAATAAACACGAGGAGGGGCAAAAAAAAAAGAAACCTGATTGATTAAAAGCCTAGCCCGCAATGCATCTGGTTCAATTGCGGGATCTTTTTCTGCATCTTTCCGCATGATATCAAGGACTCTGCATTGCAAAGGCAATTTAAATCAAATTGATTATTAAGGTAATATCTTTGAAAAAAAATAGATGTGAGAGAGAGAGAGGGATAACAGTTAATAAAGAACATAAATATGTATCTACATACTCCCTTTGTCCCATAAAATTTTTCCACTTCGAAAAGTCACTAATGGAGATCAATGGCTGCATCCTTTAAAGGTATATAAAGGTGTGGAAAGGAGGGTTCTAAGGCCCAAGCTTTGACTTGGCATATGTTGGATGATCCACGGCCAACTTGGGACGACCCTGCATAATTGAGTTTAGTTATAGCCAGGAAGGCTAGAACAAACCCAAAAAACCCAATCAGCTCAACGCTGCATCACAAGCTTTTGAGGAAGTATAGGGTCAATTTGTTTGGACCAAGGCTGCATCACAAGCATTTGAGGAAGTACGAAAAAGATGATTGAAGCTCTTGTTCTATGCCTTCCAGACTTTTCAAAGGTGTTTGGAGTGGCTTGAGATGCATCACATGCAGGAATTGGAGGCGTGCTTAGTTAAGGACATCTGATTGCATATTTTGGTGAGAAGCTCGATGAAGCCAAGTAAAAGTATTCCACTTATGACAAATAATTCTATGCCGTGGTTCAAGCACTTCGCTATTGGCTTCAATAATCTTCTTTTTAAGGAGTTCATGTTGTATTTCGATTATGAGGCATTCAAATATACTAATTCTCAAAAGAAGTTAAGCCACAGACACAGGAACTGGGTTTCTTTCATGCAGGAGTATTCATTTGTCATTAAAAGACTGGTGTTGAGAATAAGGCAGCTGATGCACTTAGTCGGGTGGTTTATATTCGCTCTTCCATGGCTATCCAAGGAAGTGTTTGCCCAACTTGTCGAGGCATAAAAAGGCGCATGAGGCACATGACACATCATTGACTAAGCCTTGGCTTGTAAGGTGAACACCTAATGGACGAGATCTTGATTTTTAAAGCCTCAAGGAATTGCATAATTACCTCGTCCTAAAATGAATAACTAAAGAACAACTTCTAAAACCTTAATTGGGAAAGTACCATTATCCCCTTTCCCCTGTTTTATGTAGTTGCAGCAGATAAAATTCCAGAAAACAATTTATATTAACAAGCCAAGTAATCATGGGCACACAAACAGCTCTTGATCAGGGTATTTCCAAACTGGTTATCCAATCAGACTAGAAAGATGCCATTGATGCAACTATTCAAGCAACTTCAAGGCCATGGATGGCCATCATCATCCTTAGATTGATCATCTAAAGCAAGACTTTGACACTGCCCAAGTATAATCCTAAAGAAACAAATTGGACTGTTGACTTTCTCTTCGGATTTTGTCCATCTATAGATGAGCCGATATCAAGTATAAGAAGTTGCCCCAGCACCCTCTCATATATTGCTCGCACAGAATGTAAGATAAAATATGAAACAAAAAGGAAAGATATAGCCACATACCTGGCAGCAATTCCTGAGTAAACATCTGCAGGCTTCTCTCCTGCAACAAGATTTACTGCAGCTGCTCCCAACTGAAGAAAATGAAGCAACTTCATTACGAAACAGAAAGAATTACACAAGCATGGGACAAATGTAATACATTGATTTTGCAAGAATGAGTGAAAGTAGTCAGAAATTATTTAATTATGCCATCTGTAAGGAAAAGGTAGTAAATTTTGTGAAAACTGAAACTATCCCTCAACATAATAAAGAAACAAACAAAAAAACATGATATATAATTAACAATATTGCCAACGTATTAATAAATATATACAAGTCCAGGAACATACAGTGAAAGCAAATCTTGACAAGCATATATGTGTAGTCAACAGACAAATTCACACTGATACAAATTCTGAAATTTAATCTACCATCATGTCAGCAATCGGCTCGCCTCCCCAGAGTACCACTTGGGTAATGGGCAATGGTAGACACTTGGGCAATCACTTAAATGAATGTTTAATACATTTACCTCATCACCTACGGTTACACATGTAGCCCATTTACGATGGTGTGGCCCACATCTAGGTAACCCTCAAAAGAAAGGACATTGTGTTGTCCAAGAACTGAACAAATTTGGACCATCTTTACACCAAAAAATAAAAATAAAAACTTTGGACCAACTAATTTGGAAAGTCACGGAGAATTATTCTTTAAACAATTATGCCATTACAAGATGAATCCCTCGCTCCCTCCCTCCTCCCTTGTGTGTGTGTATGAAAGTACCATGATCAAAACACCTCTGACCTTTCTCTATTTTGAAGAGGTGGTTTGCCCATGATATTGAATCAATAACTTATCTGATGCAATATGCTCTAGCCAATAAGCAACTGCATGGGCTGGCTTCGTTATAAATACAACCAACTTTCCAGCACTACTAAACACATAACATTAGAGCATAAAAAGAGAAGTGTGAGAAAGGGGAAAAAGACTACTCTAAAGACGGATAAATATACCCTCCAAGACATTCAAAGAGTATTTAGCTATGGCCAATTAGCCAATAGTTTAGACTATACTTCCCCATCACACAAAGACAGAGTTTAGTACCATAACTTATGGAGATAGGATTTTCCACTATTATGCTCTCTAGAATCTTTCTTAAATGAAAATAAGGGCAATCATAACCAGAAGTAAACTACAAATATCAACTGACAACAAACATAAAAAGTTCGTTACCTTGTCCCTTCCAAGAGCAGCATAGTGTTGTAAGCCATTACAAGAACCATCCTTAAATAAGAAAAGAATAAAGTGTCGGATCAATTTATGGCAACAAATTATTTGACTCCAAGCATTTGATAAGATAACAAACATAAAGTTTTCTATATTTGATGGTGTCTCAAAACTTCAATAGGATATAGCATGGACATGGGACATTGGACACAGCAGTACCCCAAATCTAGACACAAGGACATGGCTATATACATTTCTTTGAATGTATTGTGTGGAACAAATGTATTTCCATGTTTGAACTTCTGTGTGTGAATCTGGGACAGCCATATGGAGATGCTTCTGACAGTCAAGTGAAAAATATATTGACCATAATACAAACAAATATAACATGTTATAGAGCATCAACTCATGGCGAACATCAAATTGTTAATAAAGTGTTAACTTTACAATACGACACCTAAACAAAAGCATACAATGATAAAATACAAGATAAATATGCAGGACTGTAGACAATAAGTATGACACAGCAACATGTCTGCCAATATAAACATTTTTCTGCACATTTTGAGCAGGGCCAGTCCTGAGATTTTGAATGCCCTAGGCGAACTCCTAAAATGTTGCCCCTATTATATAGACCACAAAAATTTACATGTAAAATTTTAGTTCTTAAACCTTAATTTCTCATAAGCTAAAACCTACAATAATCAATTCATAAAGTGGATTTTCAATAGGCTCATCCCGAACCTCCTATCACCATTATATATATATACACACACACAAAGAGAGCTTCTATTATAAGGTGCACCTTATCCAACTTTGCATAAGGTGACCAATATAGGGCCCAATGCATAGCGGATTTTGAAAAACTGACCATTGGATTAAATGAACTGGTTATGAATTTCATGTTCGCCAAAAATCACAATGATCAAACGGTCATTTTATGAAAAATATTAGAGTGAAAAATTGTGACTTTTTTGTTCTTTAAAAATATCAAATTTGATTACAGCTCTTGAATATAATTATATTAAAATGATTATAATTCAACTATATTTTCTATAAATGTGTCAAACAAACATAGAATAATGCTACCAAGAAATTAACAAATATCATATTCTAAAGGAAAATGCAACAACAAAAAATATAAACTAAATTGTAGAATATAACCGAGTAATTCGACCAATATCATTATCTCCATCAATTACTAAAACATAGCTGACTTCTTCTTTTTCTGCATTCAAAAAGGATAAAAATAAAAAATAAAAAACCTTTGTACATGCCAAGAGACATATAAACATAAATGTAAAAATATTGTTTATTGTTTTATCTAATTACCTGAAAAATCAAAAAATTCATACCTATAGGACAAGTATCACCTAAATTCCTCTTAGTTATAAGCCTATGATGAAACCATGTTTCCATTCCAGGATTTCACATTTACCTTGGGTCATACACTTATAGAAAACAACGAAAAACAATTACAAATTGATGCCCCAAATTGTTACACATTTTCATATTTTCACTCTTCTATGTACTATATGTATTATATTATTTATTTATTATTATTATTTATTTATTTTTGTAAACATATATAGTGTATTATATACTGAGCCCAAATTGATGCCCCAAAAATTGAATAAAATTATGATGCCCGAGGCAATCGCCTCTTGTGCCTGCCCTCAGGGCCGGCCCTGATTTTGAGTAAATGAAGGTGGACTATATTATAATAGGTGTTGGACAAGTGTGGACACAAATGTAGGGTCGACAAGTGTTCTATGTTGCAATCCTCAAAAGGGGGAAGTGTCTTCCACACTATAGATCTTTGTTAAATGATAATATCTTTAAGAGTATCGGGACTTGTTTTTTTTATTATTTTTTTCTAATAGATTCGTAGAATTTGATAAATTCAAAAAGGATTCCCAGTCAATTAAACATTGATAACCCACACACATAGAATGAGAAACGTGCATGCGCATAAGACCAATAGATTGATAATTGAGCAGTCTATGCATGCATTAAACTGTTTACTAAAATGCAGGTGCTCCACCAAAAGCTGGTGGTTGTTTCTTGTTGTAAGTGCATGCGACAAAAAGACCCAGAAATAAAAAATAATAAAACAATTCATATATCGACATATCATGCTCATTTCGAAATTTCTGGTCAGTTATCCCCATCGTCTGGTAACCACGGGCACTCAATGATCCACAAGAAAGGTGGCAAGATTTGAACCTATTGCTGGCCAACCCCTGACTTGCTGGGTTAGGGGCTGGGCTAGCTCACCTTGTCCCCTCAAGATACAATAAAAGTTTGTTTCCACACAAGGACTGCAATTTCTATAATTTCAGGAAACAAAATAAAACAAAGTGTGGTGAAATTTCAACATGTATGTGTGGGGAGGAGAAATAAAATTACACCTGGAGTAAACATTGTTATCCTTACACCACCCAATAACTTATGTGGGACCCATATTTTGCCAAGCCTGCTGTTAGAATAAATGCCCTCCCATGAATGTCATGAATACCAAATACCACATTGATTTAATATTGGTATCCAACTGTTAACCAAACCCGCATAGCTATATATCTTTTCATAGACAGCTAAAGTAGAACACTCCCTAGAAGGCATATATGAACAGATAGCTCTAAATGTCCGATCAAAATGATATATACTTGGCAAAACATGGGTCCCTAATAATAAAGTGGTGTAAGTAGTGTGCAACTGTGTAAGAATAGCAGCTCAAAACACCAAGTGTGATTCAGTCACCTATGAGTACAAAAAGTACAAGCGCGCGCACAGAGCGTCTATGTTGACAATAAAGTACCTGGTGGACAGGCATATGTGAGATTGTAGTCTCTGGAGAGGAGCTTCTCAATGCTTCTGAGAGATTGATACATACTGCCAAGCATTGAAAAGGGTCCTCGGCACCCAGCCACCAGCGCCTTCCTTCGAGAGGCCTGTCTGCAGAATCAAAGATATCATCCAGATGGTTCTCAGTAAATGCTGCTCGACCTTCGTAGGATAACTTGTCCACACCACCAGCATACAAATTCGCAAGATGTATCTTCAGCCAGTGTAAACCTGACTTTCCCAGAGGGCGTCCCTCTGCAAACTCCAGGATGCCTCGGCACAGATCAGAACCGAGATGGTTTAGGTATGGGTGCATGGGATATGCACGACCTCGAAAATCAAGGTTGTGTGGGTAATAAAAACCTTCCTCATCCTTCATCTTTCGGGCCACCTGCTCCCCAATTAAAAATCAATCAATATGCCATATATATCAGAGCACACAACAGCACCAAAGGAACTGAAATATTTAAGGAAGCTTCTTACAGCAAGTTTAAGTTCTATATCGCACCGCTGTGAATGCCTCTCATTATTTTCCTTTTTCACAGCTTTAACTTTCCACTTCCATTTCCTGAGTTCTGCTTCATCTTCTGTGTCCGGTTCCTCTGGTAGAGGAACCTGTAATTTAAAAATGACAAAGAAAGATTAGTGTAAACCAGAACCATAATGCTGAATTGCACATCTATTCAAGTCACTATGGAGCAGTAAAGCATTTATCGAACAAAACAAGTTCTTCGTTAAGAAAGGAAAGGTTGCACAAAAGAAAAATGAAAAATAAAACAATACTGCTTATATAAATGTAACCCACATCTTCACGATCGACCAAATCAGCAAGACAACCTCCACTAGCCCATACTCTGTCTATAACAGTCAGTACCCTTTTATTTATCCTCCACTTAGTATTTCCAAGTGTATCCAGAGCCTGATTCACAGAAAAATCACAGGATTATTGCAATAAACAGCAAGCCAAAGAGAAAACTCCACACAGAACATAAAAGTGTAAAAGTTGACTGCACCAGTTTCTCAAGGCCGTTTGCTGCGAGAAAAAGTTAGTGAATTCTAGGAGAGTATATAAGAGGAACTAAAGTAACATATCCCAAAGGTTCTCAAACCTCAAAAACAGGTTCTAATTGCTTCCTTGGAGCCCTTTTAACTGCATCGCGTTGTTGTTTTGCTCCATGTGTCCTCATGACATAGGATGGTAAGAACAAGTACGCACCTCTGTCATACCTGCCAAAAAGGAAATTGACAAAATGAGAAGACTAAACTTGCAGGCAACCCAACAGTGTGGAATTTATAAATCAGTTTGTCATAAATATTTCAGTGGCATGCTGAAACCTAGGAAAGTAGTCAAGATACTTGAATAATTCCATTTTCATTGAGAATATACGTATATTTCTTCATAAGATGACCGAGTAGCCCAAAGTTTTCGGAGAAAAAAAAAAGTTAGTTCAATTGTTCATCTAAACTGAATATAGGACAAAACTAAACAAAAAACCAAAAAGCAAAAAAAAATCTGAAAAACCATACCCGATCCAATTTAATGGATGAACCAGCATTGGCATATAAGGAATCACCATGTGCCTAGCCTGTTTGGACAAAAAGAATTCAGTACCATCATATTCCCTGTAGCCTTCCCAGTAATGCTCACAGTAAAAATTAATTCTCCAATAGCAAACACTGACTAAATCCTGCAATATAAACCTTCCAATAGTACTTACAGTTTTCTCTAGGCCCTTGCGAACTAGTGGGTCGCATTCGATAACCCCATATCTCCTGCTGGTTTTACTATTAAAAATAAAATATAAATAAATAAATAAAAATAAACCAAAAAACCATATCCACAGTGGTGTTACACACACACACACACGCAGAGACAGAGAGACAGAGAGGAGGGAATTTAAAACACACGTGCAGAGAGAGGGAGAGAGAGAGAGAGAGAGAGGGAATTTAAAAATAAACAGGACATGGTTTTCTCACTGTGTTCCTTTCATGATGGTTTTGAGGGTGTGTACGAATGCAGGGCGAATATCAGGTGGACCGTCTCCTAACTGATCAATCGGAGGTTGTATATATGCTGTATCCATCAACAATTGAATCAAACGGCAGCCAACCTGAAATATTCAAGCAGTGAGATAAAACCTAAACATATAGTAATAATGCTGATGGTGATGATGCTGACAAAGGAGATGATGAAGATGATGATGATGATGAAACCAGGGATTTCCATATTAATCACTACAGATGACACAAACCTTAACTTGATTATCTTGACCCCAAGGCTTTGAATCATCCTGTGCCTTCACTATTCCCCTTACTTGCTGCAGCTTTTGCTTTTTCATCAAACTTGTGACTTTCTTTCTCAGTTTCTCTTGTTCTTTGCTCACTGGATCGGATTCACCTTCCAGTTTCCTATTTGATGCATTCTTTCTCTTTGTCTTCTCCAAAAACCTAAGTATCCTAACCTGATCCACATCAGAGATAATTATAAATAACCTCTTGCTTGTATCACATATGACTACTAGTTGAACTGGTGGATACAAAATCCAAATATCTGATGTTATTCCCAGAAGAAAATGTGGTTACTGAAGAGAGTTATTTGTTAAGAAGCATTCATGAAATAGCAACAATAGGCAAGAGATACTATGGACAAGAAATCCCAATCTTGAGTCAGTATGACAGCACCCATGCACACATCATGGCATCAAAGAACTGTTTGTCTGTGAGATAGACCATCAAGATATGAGTCTGCACCATCACAATTGTGCCACATGTCCAACTAAATATTTTAAGGAGTAATTGAACAACCTGCCTGGGCACCCATTGGTTTGTTGTTTTGGCATTGCCTAGGAGTACTTGCATGACTACCATCCTCCACAACATCTTCTGATTAACACATAATACAAACTTTTAAATGTTCCAGAGTTCGAACAGCATAGGCATAACTTTCATTAAAAAAAAGTCTTGAATCTGTTTTAGGAGGTCATGAAAGGACATCAGATTCATTATCTTGTGCTGAACAAAAACAAATGTTCATAGCCATTGAAACTTACAATTATGAAATCAAAATATTTTCACTTCATGATTACCAACATTGTCTATCAAACATTGTAACTTATCTATTACAGATATTGTAGGGTACAAAGTATACAGTATAGGTGTATAACAAACTAAGCAGTTAAGCACAATTGTCAAAGAACTACGCCTTGTATTAAATTGTTTACCATAGACTACATAGCCATCAAAGTTATCACAAAAGATTAGTAATTTAAACAAAGTTTGTCATAAATGGAAGTAAAAGATTGAATATGAAAATGCTAAGCTTACTCCTTTTCTTTTTCTATTCCCAAGTTCTAAGCTTTGCTCACCTCATGCTCAATGGCTTCGCCTATCTGGCTAGCGGCTTGGACCACCCTGGCACTGCCATTTCCTCCCCCTGTCATCAACAACCCCATCAACTTATGCATCGTAATTACCGCCATCATATCCGCCGGCATAAGATCAAAAAACTGGGCATAAGCATTCCTGTTCTTCCCTTCTTTGCACGTTTCCTGATCTGCAGCAATCGCATTCCGCAAAGGCTCGAACCAACCGAGGAACAACGACTTCATGTATGGCAAATTGGGCGCAAGCTTCTGCTCACACATGTCCATTAGAAGTTCTTGATACTCCTTAGCGGCCTCTTCCCATGCCTCAGTCTCCATTTTCACCTGCCTTCTCCTAAGTAAATTGTACTTCCCTTGCCCCATTCCCCCCACCCACTTCTTCTCCTGCATAAAATTGGACTTCCTATTATCTTCTTTGTTCACCTCATCCAGTAATTCCTGAATTTCATCAGATCCCGACCCGTCTTCTTCGGCATCCGTCGAGGTAATGGCCTCAGCCACGCTAGCAAAACCCCTTGAATAATGACCAATCCCCAAAAAACTAAAAGGGTTTGTTGAAATTACGAAGGCGGGTCTTCTCAATTCATCTTTTTGAGAAGATAATTGACCATTTTGGCGAAAACCCAGTGAGGAGTACCGACAATTTACATGGGTTTGGGTGTCAAAAGGTCTGGTTTTCTCGAGAAATACTGTATCTTGAGAAAATTTAATAGATTTAGAAGAAGGAAAGCAAGAATTGGATTCTGAGGAAAATTTCCACTTCTTCGAAGAAACTTGTTTTGCTATATTCCTCCACATTCTCAGAGGGATTTTTGGTTTAAATGATTAGACAAAGAAATCAAAATCGTACATAGAATATGCAGAGAAGGCGAAAATACGACACAGGACATCAAAACTTTCTTGGATGTTCCGGGAAAAAGTAACGAGCTGAGAATCAGAGAGAAAACGGAAGCAGTGAGTAAAATAACGAGGAGCGAAAGATTCGGAACAGAGTGAGGAAGAGGAGGAACGACCAAAATGGTGCAGCCGCCTTAAACCCTCCTTAAACCTATGCCCGTAATGTCTATATGATATATATCGATGTCAGCAGCATGTAAGGTTTTAGCACCCAACCCGTTAAGCTGGTGGGTTACGAGTTCCGACTAACATTCAAGTCACCAGCTTTCATAAACGGGTTGACCCGATTATTGGTCATAAAAGGCAATTATAAAATTTATTTAAAAAAAAAACTGGAAAGTGCTTTTTGTGGTTTTTAATATTTTCCTTTGTTTTATAAGTTAGGATTGCAGAATGTAGAGAGAGATTTTACATTAAAATATATGGAGAATTTTTTTTTGGATACGGCAGTTAGTGATATTTATAGTCAACTTGTGTGCATTAGACTAAATTTTTTTTCTTATCTGTTTAAAGACATGCCATCCTCATTAAAATTAGAGAATTCATAAGAACTAAAAAGCATCCTCAAAAATAGGGCGAATTTAGGCCTCCCCTTAGCATTGTTGGTTTTACAATTCAAGGGTGGCTTACACAAAGTCCTATTAGCCATCTACATATTAGTAGGCTTACATAAAGTTTAGTTTCAAACAAAATCAAACGTCCCATTGAAAATCAATGATAATTTAAGGAATTTCCACAATTAATGGAATCAATACAATAAAAATGGTATTTTTGAATTATCTCGACTGAAATCATTTTTCCCATTTCCCATGATGGTTTTTTTTAGCACGAGGGTGGTTTTTTTTTCAAGGTAAAAAGATGGAGTTTCTTTGTTGTCTGCTTCCTTGGATCATGCAACAGGATTAAAACCATGACCAGAATTTGCTAGTTGATCTGGTTCGTGGACATTGCTAGGTACTATCTGAAACTGTGGTGAGAGAACATGAAAGTCTCGGCTCCTTTCATTTTACTAGCAGAATTTGAAAGATTTGTTCGACCAATAAATTAAAAAAAGGAGAAAATGAAAGAGATTTGGCGTCTTCCAAAATTCCAATATAGTTAACCTCAGTTTAGACTTCATACTACTTGTTGAGACTTTTGGCAAGAGAAAATCTGAATACGCACAGCTACCATTGCCAACAAGTTCAGTCTAAGACGCTGCCCTCTCTTCTGATGGTGCTCTTTGGAAGTCAATGTTGATCCGCAACAAGCAGCAAGGAACTTCAAATATTATTTCCCACCTTAAATTTATCAGCACACACACTCTCTCTCTCTCTCTCTCTCTAAATTATAAAAAAGCAAAAAATAAAAATAAAAAACATCATTTCCCTCAACAACACTGAAATAATGCCAAAAATTCTACATGTTTGGATTTTATAAAACCTTATCATTCATTCCAGGGATCATTCTCTGCCCTTACTTCTGATGGTTCAATCACCTGTGCCTCAAAGGGTTCGCCAGCGCTTGCTTCAGATTCTGCTGCATTATCTTCTACTGCCTCTGCCACCTCTTCTTCTGATCTACCCCATCTTCCTCCGAGGGC
The DNA here is from genome assembly GCA_017140935.1 of Hamamelis virginiana. Taxonomy (NCBI): domain Eukaryota; kingdom Viridiplantae; phylum Streptophyta; class Magnoliopsida; order Saxifragales; family Hamamelidaceae; genus Hamamelis; species Hamamelis virginiana. The sequence continues at coordinate 1,033,303 of JAESVK010000847.1, read as the reverse complement.
TATTGCCATCATCTCATAGATCTTGTTCCCCAACTCAGCTGGGCTATCAGGCTGTTCCATTACAATGGAGAAAGATGAACAAGATAAGCTACTCTAGGTACAAAAATTATGATGCATATAGAACATGAAAATATATTTGGTTGGCTCTTACAGAGAATCCACTGGAGATCAATGCTGTATCATACAAGAGGTCAACCGCTCTCTTCGCATCAGTGCTATCAGGTTCATTCTTGCATGCAGCCTGCAAACAGAAACGTCAATATCAAACTTTTGGTCAAAGTCACAAGCAGTTCCAATGTTCAGAATTGTAACCTATGTACTACTGTAAAAAGGTGCCCATGATACCTGGACCTTCAACTTTAAAACCTTGCAAGAAGTAAACTAATAAATTGTCGTGTTTAATACGGAGTAACTACTATTGAGTTTTTTCTTTAGTGATACCTTCTTGACCACTTCCACTGTCATATTAGTATATTGCTATCTTAGATAGCAATTTCTAAAAAATTAGGAGAGAGAAACAGGATCCCATCCCTCAAATGTAGGAATCACTCTACCTTAATAGATTAGCATAAGAATACATGGAGATGCCAGTGGTTTGATGGTAAAATACAGTGGCAGTTGTACCCCAGACCTAGGTTCAAGTCTCCTTGAATTCTATCATTTTGGAGAGGGGTTTAAGGCAGGGTACCTTTCTTTGCGTGTGTGTTTTTTGGTGGGGGTGGGGGAAGGGGGTGTTAGGGTAGGGTAGGGTAGGTATCGGGTTTAAGTTGTCATCGCTATAAAGAATGTAAGCATAGCTGTTGCTTTATCTAATTACAGGGAAAATTAAATGGCATTAGTAGATTGTTCTTACATTTAGGTCCTTAACGATGGGATGATCTGGATTAATCTCCAATATTCTCCTCCCCCTCATAAACTCCAAAGATGAAGTATCTCCGAGGGCCTGCGCTTTCATCAACCTTCAAAAGGTACAGGGAAAATTGGAAAGAACATTAAGATCTTCATGGAAAAAGAGTATGATCCTCTGCTTGTGTCTGGATTTGACTGTAACTAACCTTTCCATATTAGCAGACCATCCAAACTTGCCAGAAACAAGCACGCAAGGGGATGAGCTTAAACGCTTTGAGACTTGCACTTTAGCCACCTTTTCACCAAGCTGTTGCTTTATCCAATCACAGAGAAGATTGTATTCTTGTTTAGTTTCCCTTTCTTTGACCTCATCCTCATCACCTGATTTAACATCCAATGTCATGAGTAATGATACATGCCAAAAGCACCAAGAAAAGGGATGCTACAATAATAGAACACATTCGCATTGCTTCCATAAATAATCACATTGGGTGAAAAAATAACTACTAACCAAGCTCCAAATCTTCCTTGCTGATGTCAACAAATTTCTTTTCTTTGTACGTTTGCAGGTTCTGGATGGCAACTTCATCAATAGGATCAATCAGATAAAGGACCTAAAACAAAGAGAGTACATCAGCAATCCAGAAGAAATGGAATTTCACATATATCTGTCAATTAAAGTAAGAAGTCAATGAATAGAAACTACCAAAATAAAAAAAATACTATAACTTAAAAAATGTTCAGTGATTAACTAATTATGAAGAAATGTTCCATTAATTATTACAAATTTTTAACTCTTTTAAGCCCAAGCTTTCTTTTTCCACAATTTAATAAGGTAGTGTTTGGCTTATTCAGATTATTACGAATGAGTAAGTGTCCAAATAAAGATTATTTTCCTCCAATCATTTTAAATGATCTTCTTTTTCCCTAAGGCATTATGATATAAATGTTTTTTACTACTACCTATTATACCACAAGCCCCTAACTTCGGCTCAGGACCAGGATATACTTTTTTGGAAAAATATAGCATCTTCAGAATCCGCACAGAGCATACCTCAATATCTTTTTGAAGCAACTTCTCCAGGAATGGAGCACTCTTGGCACTTTTCAAGCTGTCTGTTGCCAAGTAATAAATAGCCTTTTGGTTCTCACCCATGTTTTCAATGTAATCATCCAGGCTTGTCAGTTCTTCCTCATTTTTGGAAGAGTAAAACCGCAACAGTGGTGTTATGCGCTTGTGATTACCAGTGTCCTCAATACATCCCAACTTTATAAACTTTCCAAAGTTCTCCCAGAATTTTTTGTAATCCTGAAATAAGAAACCAATTTCAGAGTCTAAAAGCAAATCTCAGATGGAATAGAAAGAAGAAAACATGAGTTTTACTGGCTCCCACCTCTTTATTTTCACTTTCAGAGATCTCTTGAATCATGTCAAATGATTTTCTGACAAGTCTCTTTCTCATTATTCTTACCTAAATCCAAAAAATATATATTAAAAATTGGAAACAAAGAAAATATACAATAGTTAATTAAAAATAAGACCTTCAGGTAGTTCTCAAGAGAATCATAAATCCGCAATAACTGAAAGATAGCAACTCACAAATTCTAAACATAAAATAGCAACTCCTTGACTAATGAACAAAAATTATTGAAGAGTATTCATATTAATATGTAGAAGCAACCAAGTTCAGTCTTACAATTCGGCTTTCTTGAAGGATCTCTCGAGAAACATTAAGAGGAAGGTCATTTGAATCCACAACACCCTTCACAAAGCTCAAGTATCGTGGAAACTGCAAATAGAACATTAGATTCAATTAATTCCTATGACAAACCTATAACTTCAAGCATGCAAGCGTTAACAAATATTGCAGTAATACAGAAAAGCTCCCCTTCTTTGATACTTTACAATCACTTTAATACCTCTAGCAATATTTCAGTGAACAAACTTGGTTCCATGGTCAAAACTTTCTCAAATATTCACTAACTAATTACATTTTAGAGAAATTTATACATTCTTTATAGAGCATTGCTCTCATATCTTTCACCTCTATGTTCTTTTTGTGATATGAGATCACTCTGAGTTAATATGGTAACACTTACCAGCTCACCATCAAAATCATCTGAAATAAATACACGCTTCACATACAATCGTATGTTCTTTGTTTTGGGATTCATTACGTCCTCGTTGTTAAGAGGCCCCATTCCAGGAATATAAAGAACACTCCTGAACTCCACTTCACCCTGCAAAATTATCAAAGCTTAAGCCCAACTCCTAAGCAAGTACAATGTCTAACAGTACAACAAAAGATGTTGAATACCTCGGTGGTGAAATGGGTGTATGCAAGCGGATCCAAGAACTCATTAAAAGTCTTCTTGTAGAATTCTTGGTACTCCTCTTTTTCAACTTCCTTCGGATTCCGCATCTACAGTAGATTGAAACTAATTAAAATGTATGATACCAGAATAAATGCAGTATGCAACTTATTAAGTAACATTCCTCGAAAGAATATAGTTGACTATCATATATCATGACTTTAATCAGCAGATACTGCTTAAACTCACCCATATAGGCTTTGTTTCATTGGCTAATTCCCAATCCCAATATTTCTCAGTTACAGTCTTTTTCTTCATTTTCTTCTCACCCTGGAAACAAGTACAGAATACCCACATGAATGCCATCCAAACTAAGAAAGCAAACTATAAAGCTCATTATCAGGATTCTTCAGAAATGCAAACTCATTACCTCTGGTTTTGCTTCTTCTCCCTCATTCGGTTCTTCTTCCTCTTCCACCTGCCCAAAATTCCAATTTAGGTAAGACCAGTGAAGGAGGATAAACATTTCTTTTTCTCCTTTGGGTACTGAAACACAGGGTTTCTAATGAGACAAGGGTGAGTTGTAAGAGTATAACGCTTTATAGTATTAAGAACAATGGATCCTCTAACTTCTTACAGTAAAAAGGGTTAATTAATTTGTTGTACTAAGAATCCATCTAAGCCTCTATGATTAGGAGTTTTAAGACAAAACATACTCTCATGAGTAATTTCAAGTAATATAGGCCAAAGAGTAACATCTAAAGAGGAACAACAATTTTTTACCAGCAATGCTCCTATTCTAATTGAACTTCAGTAAGTACCTTGAACCAGTAATTTCCTAGAAAATTCAGTGAAAATAGATAAAGACACCATGATTATCTCCCATAACATCCAATAAGAATAAAATGAAAAAAATAATTAAATAAATGAAACTAGTAAATACTCTATTTCACACAAAAACAACCACCACCACCTGCACACACCCCATACATCTATCTGCACCAACAAACTGCCCAATAGAGAGGAAAGTTTTCTTACAACAGAAAATACGTCCTCACCTCAACAGTCCTCGATTTTTCTTGCCATGTATAGATGGGGAAGGAAACAAACTGCGAGTAATTCTTCACCAAACCCTGGATCCTGGTTGGTTCTGAAAATTCATACTTGTCATCTGGCTGCAGGCACAAGAACAAAATCTTAGGCTGTGTTCGGTTGTTAAAAAAGTCGACTGACATATCTAGACATTCTTCCACTACTATTTTGTTTGAAGCACTTGAAGATACAAACTTCATTGATAATTGTATAAAGACCCTAAAAGAGAGAGAGGCACTTCCTTTATTGTCCATAAAATAGGCTGCGAACATTTTACCCCATTCAGTCCATGTAAAGCATACACCTCAACAATATGGCTACCAACATCGCGCACATATAATAAATACCACATCCAGCAACAATAAATTCCTATTCCTCATTTTATTTTCCTTTACAACAAATAAAGCCAAGAAGGCCTATGCAAAATATCCAAATAGTATTGGATGAGAAAGCAAAGAGAGAATTTATTTACCCTTAAATAGAGGGTGATTTGTGTTCCACGGCGAAGGAGCTTTTCGGGATCAGTTTCTTCCCTAATCACATATGAGCTGCTGTCAGCTACTGCTTCCCAGACATACTGCTTATCTGATCTTGGGCTCTTTGTAGACACAACAACCTATTGCAGAAATACAAACATGCCCAATTAGCAAACTCACTAGTAAAACCAAACGCTCCATGTCAAAAAACTTCAATTAAGCGTATAGAACCACAGAAATACAGAAAGATTATAAATTTACATTGTAATAACGAAATACCTTTTCAGCAACTAGAAAAGCAGAATAAAACCCAACACCAAATTGACCAATTAAACTATTGTCTGCCCCAATATCCTGATTTTCCTATACAAAAAGCAATATTGAAATGTAAGTTTCCAGAGCACCACAAAACTTGTTCAGATGTGCCTAGAACAAACAACAGCAAAAGTTATGCAGACGAATAAAGAGGATCTAATACCTTGAGAGCCTTTAAGAATTTTGAAGTACCACTCTGAGCAATAGTCCCAAGACAGTCAACAAGCTCTTCTTTGGTCATTCCAATACCAGTATCTCTGAAAATTCAAAATATTTCAATTCGAATACCTCCACTTATTAACCTAGGGAAAGAGGAAAACAATAGAATCACCGTACGTTATAGTGATGGTCCCATTTTCAGGATCAGGTTTGATGCGTATCTCTAGCTCTCCCGCATCTCCGAGAAGAGAGGGCTCGGTCACACTTGAGAATCTCAACTTATCTAGAGCATCACTTGCATTACTGAAACAAAGAACAGTATCAATACAAATTAAAAAGAAAGGCTTTCCGGATGAAGGTCATACAAACATGCCCATGCGCACAAATGACAGGCCACTATTTATCATATCCTAAAGCCCATAACTTGCTCAATAGGCACATCCTTACCTCACGAGCTCTCGAAGAAACACCTCTTTGTGACTGTATAAACTATGAACAATCAAATCCAACAAGCGACTGACCTGCAATCAATTTAGAATTTTCAACTTTAGACCCAAGTGCATATGAAAAAAATAAATAAATAAATAAAAAGAATCAAATCTACTAAGCAAACATAAGAGGTTCGTATACAAAACCCGCAAACTCTTATCCAGAGGAAACATATGATGTGAACAGTTGTTTTCAGAAGCCGGTATCCACAATAATTAACGGTAACTGTAACAACCCATCATAATTCTACAAGAGAGGAGACCTAACGTTCCGTTTGGTTGATGAGAAAACTGAAAAGAAACTAAAGAAATTAAATTTGAACTCTCATGCTTTACGTTGTTTTGGTTTCCCAATTACGAAATTTCCCCTGTAACTAAGCCAAATGGTTGAATTACGCTCAGCAGAGTGGAGGTTTCACATCCCTATCCCCATTAAATTTAAAATATAACTCTTTCACCTCCACCTTTTCTCAGCAACCGAACAGATTATAAACCAGACTTAAAACTAAATTAAACACCCAAAACCGCAAACTTTAGCCGAGAAAGAACAATAAAATTTTCCCGAGAAAGAAACCCACCTCGGCCTGGTACTCGAACTTCTCCTCAGGAGCATCTGTAGCTTCCTTCTCTGCTACAGCAGCCTCGCACCGAACAACCACTCGGCTCTGTCTCCTCTCGAGCTTCCAGCTCAACCCACCACAAGAAAAGCCATTTCTGAGACCATTTTGTGGCAGAAAAGCACTTCTCAGTCTCAAAACCCTGTTACCGTTCTTTAACGAAAGGGCCGATGAAGAAGGAAGAGAAGTTATAGAAGCAGAGCTTAAGCTTCTACTCAGAACGGGAGCCATAAAACCCTAGAGAGAGCTGTTGATGAAGATGTATCGATATATAGATATGGTGACGCAAGAAAAGTATTTTGGGGCGTATGTTGTTGTGAATAGAGGAGCAGAGTGAGTGAGTAGATATGTAAAACCCTTGGAGAGTTGGAATGGGGTTTAAGGGAGAGTAGTAGATGATTCTAGAAAGTTGAAAGAGGGAAACTATTGTCATTTGTTTGGACCTATATATGCGGAATTGTAAGGCTTAGATGCTGCCATTTCAGCAACTACAATATCTTGTTAGTTTTCATGTTTTTTCATACACAAAATATCATTTTTTTTAGGGGATTTTTCTTCAAAATTTTCATAGTTTACAAAAATACCCTACATGATAACATCAACCCATATTTTCAGAATTTATCATTTTTTTTTGACCAAAATGCCATTCACATAATATAATTCCCACCTTTATATTGAAATCTCAATTTTGTGAATAATCTCTAATCCCCAAATTGCATATAATCCCCTATTTAAACTATAATCCCCAATTTTAGCAATATGAAATCATATTAATTATACCATTATTATATCACATTATAAATCTTTTTAAAAACTAATGAAAATTGAGGATTATACACATTTTTTGGTTATTATGAACAAAAATTCTATATTGGGGATTTTGTGTTAATTTGGGGTTTAATATGGGGATTGGGGATTATAAATTAATGGGGTGTTTACCCATAGGTCCTATTTATAAGTATTGTTTATTCAAAAATCATGTATCTTTTCACTTTACCCAAAAATTATTTTTAATAAGAAATGTATCAGTTTGTTATTTGATTTTGCAGAAATTGATCATTTTGCAGAAAACTGATGCATAAATTAGTTTTTTGGACTTTTAGATAAAATAAAATAAAACTTAAATTTGGACTTTTGGATAAAATGAAAATATTGTGGGACTTTTGGGTAAAAAAGAACTCAAAATTGGACTTTTTGATAATTTATCCTAAATTTAATTTGGGCATTATGTATGATTTAAAGTATTCAGTACCTTTTTTGGATTTGACGAGACATGTAAGGTTATGATTTGATATAAAAAAGTAAGCAACAATTTGGGAGATTGTTAAAAAAGTTGGGGATTGTTCAACAAAATGGGCATTGGGGATTGTTATATTGATGATTATTCATTATTTTTGGGATTGGGGATTATGTCTTATTTGAGGATTATTTATTATTTGGGGGATTAGGGATTATACATAATATTAGGAATTGTATGTAAAAATTTGGCACATTTCCCACAAAATTTGACCGTTCATGAGGGCAAAAATGACCAATTAAGTGTACGAAGGTGCATAGAGGGAAATTCTCAAAATATGAATTTATGTAAGGAATTTTTGAAAACTATAGAAATATTAAGAGAAAATTCCCTTTTTTAAAATATATATAAAAAAAAAAAAAAAAAAACATTATTACATATATATATATATACACTGGGAATATTATAAGGTGTATGTTGCATCCCTATTTTTAGCCTATATGGGTTATATTAGATTAGATACTAATTTTATATATCATGTATGCAAAAAATTACATTGATCAACGGTCCGTACTCAAAATATTGACAGTGACAAAATATCTTAATCACAAATTATTATAAGTTTTCACTGTAACATTTTCTAAAGAGAGACTATTGATCAATGTAATTTTTGACATGGACATAATGCATAAGAAAAGTATCTAAACCAACGGTTAATTTCTCAAAATACATATCTCACATTTGTGGGAAAAAATTTTTTTTTTTTTTTTTTTTTTGGTCGTAAGTGTGGGAATTATATTACTTTATGCAAAAATACACATGGTACACCTTATTATAGCATGCCTGTATATACATCAAAAAACAAACAACTTACTTGGATCTTTACATGTATTTTTTTTTTTTTGGGGGGGGGGGGCGTTTTACGCCACTGGACCTCAAAGTTTAAAATATTATGTCAATGGGTCTGGATTTTCAATATTTACATGGATGGACGGAAGATGACGAAAATATCCTTAATATCCTAAGATATTTACAGAAATATAATTTTATCGGTTAAACTTTTCTTATAAAATGACAAAAAGTATAATAATGAGGAGATTGAAGATTATTTGTTGTTGTGGGGATTATATGTTAAATATAATTCATAATTTAAAAAAAATGATGTGACATTAAAGTCAACTCATCAAACACGACAAAAAGTGAGGATTTGAGATTATGTGCAATATTGGGGATTATATGTTAGTACGAGGATTGTGGATTATTTGTTATTATGGGGATTATATATTAAACAGTTTTTGTAATTTAAAAATATTGATGTAACATTATAGTCAACCGATTTGACTTATAAAAGCATGATAATGACCTATTGGGATTGATGATTATGTATTAATACGAGAATTATTTGTTAATGTGGGGATTGGATATTATATGTTATGGTGGGGATTATGTAGAAAATTTAAATAATTTTTAATTTTTTTTACTGTTAGGAGGGTATTTTCGTCCAAAAAACTGTGATTGGTACATTGACGTAAATATAAAAAACTCAGGCCGATTGACATAAAATTTTAAACTCCGAGGTCCATTAGCGTAAAATGCCATTTAAAAAAAAAAAAAAAAAAAAAAAAAAGCCTTTATATACACACAAAATATACAAACTATCATTTTTTTTTAAAAAAAAATTATTATATATATTATGATAAGGTGTACGTTTTAACCCTATTTTTAGCCAAAAATAAAAATAACAAATTTTTTAATGTTGGCCTAATTTAGGTAGTTCACATTTTTTTTGTCATCAAGAAACTTTAAAAGATTTAAATTTTCAAGTGGAATGCATACATAGATAATATGTAGCAGTACCACCCTGACCTTGCTTTTTATCTGCTTGCGTAATGGGTAGCAGTGGTGGAACTACGGTATAAGCAGGGGGCCATGTTTTGAATTTTCAATTGATATCATTGGTATAGTGAAGGGTTCACAAGCTTTAGCAAGGATTCTGCAGGTGCAGGGCCCTCCCGCTCCACAAGCTTTAATGTTTTGCCCCCCAAGTGATCAACTCCTGGTTCCGCCCCTGTTTGGGTAGTGTGATTCACATGTCACATTTTCAGACACACTATCTCTCATGGAGTGTAGAAATGGTGGAACCCTCACAAACAGTTGAAATTAGGAGCCAGGGGTACCGCTCCCAAAGGATCTTGGATTTTCTCACACCACGAATCTATGATATTAAAGGTCATAACTCTTACTTACCACTTATCACAGTGCCCTTTATTTTGATACCCATATATGCCTTTGATTGTTATCAGTTGTATTGGAGTTAGGGCATCACTCAATGCAGCAACCAGTAAGATATTGCAACTGATATAAAGACAAATAATAGATTTTTCAACCAGCAGGCAATCAGAGGAGGAAGAAAATGTTCCAATTTTCATTCTCAAGCAATCCTTCTTTCTCCTTCGGCAATTATCAATTAGAAAATTATGCAGCACACCCAGAAGTTTTGTAGCTGCAAAGTATACCTTTTAAAAGACTTGAAACAATATGGAAGGAAACTGCGAAAAAAAATATATTATTTTGATTATGAACAGATTAAAATTCAGACAAATGAGCTGCCCCATTAAATTACATTCTATTATTTCCATGGAGACAACCAAAGAGAGGGGTTGAGGGTGGGGGGGTTTTAAACATTAGTTGTTTGTGTGCATTTTCAGTTGCCAAAAGGAAAGGAAAAGAAAACCCAAGACAGCTCCATCACCCAAACATCCCAATTAACCAATCAATCAAACAAAGAAAAAGAAAACCAAATTACAAGCAATGACCTTCCTTACCAGTTCAGACCTCTGTTGCTGTCTGCTTGAAACAATCAACATTGCACAATCCAACTGATCTCACCATATCTCCCAAACTGTCATAATTTGGTTCCAACAGCCAAGAGCAATATGTATTAATATAAAGACACAGTAAGGTTACTGTAACAATATGTTAATAAAATTGGGTTAATTGAAACTAAAAAGAAACAAGTAAAATTTATCTAACCGATCAATGCTGTTCCTTGCTCTCTCCGACTGATCTGTGCTGTTCCTCGCTTTCCCAGAGCGATCGTGGCTCTTTCTTGACTTCTCTCTCCTATCGGTACTGGTTCTCGACTTCTCTCTGCTATCTGTGCTTGGTCTAGATTTTTCTCTTTGCCCATTACTAAGTCTAGACTTGTCTCTATGGTCTGTGCTTGGTCTGGACTTGTCTCTATGGTCTGTAGTGTTCATAGGATTCTCTGATTGATCTAAACTTTGTTCGGGTCCATTTCGAAGATGCTGCAATTTCTCAATGGCTGATATGAACTTCTTGAGATGCCGTAAATACTCTGGGTAGAGCTCTAAGTTACAGTGGTTCCCTCCTTTAATCCATAAAGGTTCATACTTCTCTTTACAAAGCTCCCAAAGCTGCTTACCATGAGAGTAATCCACAACCTCATCATCAGTTCCCTGCCAACACCCCCAACACCATAAAGAGTGCCAAATTAATGGGATAACTTAGCAATGCTTAACTGAATGAGCCTTCAATTGTATGCAAAAATTTCAAAAATAAAACAAGGATTTTTAGGTTTTCAGGCTATATAGAATAAGTTCTGGTTTATGGAGAAAGAGGGTGTCGATTGAATCACAATTCCATTCCCCAAACTCAAAGCAGATTGGTGTTTTGTTCATAAGAAACCCAGAATTTAGATTCATGCCCACTCATAAATCATACCTAGAAGTTGAAGTTCTTATAATCAAACCCTATGCATCCAGCTTGATACTTGCACACCAATAAAATTGCAAGTAAAATTCTAATTAATGAAGTGACAGAAATGTATTAATAACCCAATTACCTTCAAATGTGAACCTAATTGGTGCAATTTAGAAACAGAATTCACCCATTAAATTAGGCTTTGAATACATCAAACAAGTCATTTTAAGTTCAAAAACAGTAGAGTGAAATATAAATGAATCAAAGGAATGTACACTCACATGAATTACCAGAACTGGGCAACTGACAAGTGGAATTTTATCAACATTCTGCAACAGAAACAAATGTCTACTCATCATTACACATTACCAAACAAGAAATTAACTCAAAACATATCAAAGACAAGAAAGTGTGGCATTGCCCAGCCTAAGGAAAAGGCCAGTAGGGTGGGGAGGAACCTTATATATGTCAAACCAGAATGTTCGCTTCACAGGATACATGACTCGAAGGCCAGACAAAATAGGACTGTGAAGAATTACAGCCCTCAATCGTGGCAAACAAGGAGCCAATTCCAGAGTTGGTCCACTTCCAACTGATTGTCCATACAATATAATGTCTTCCTCCTTCACTCCATATGTCTCTTCAAGGCAGCTATAAGCAGCCTCTATGTCCGCGTATGTGTCCTGCTCGCTTGGCTAATGATAGAGAGAGAGAGAGATGTTCTAGATCAATCAGCTGTCTTTTTTACTCGATTATATCAAAAAAATAAAAATTGATGGGTCACCAAGCTTAGGATGGATTGAAAAACTTGAAACCAAATAACCAAAGTTCATTTTCTCTCGACTAGTTTAGGATGAGATTAGTCTCAGGGATGGATGAGATGACCCAGAAACCCGAATGAGATGACCCGTAAACCCATCCATTCGATTCTTGACCGCTTGAACTACTTTAACTTTTTTTTTTTTGGGTTGTAATTTCTCATTTGAGTTTGCACATTTTCACCAACATGCTTATGAAGATAGAGTTAGAATATACCTTTCCAGAAGACTGTCCATACCCAGAATAATCGTACCTGTAAAAGCACAAGAAAATCAGACTGATCTCTTCACACTCTCACCATCATCGATGCTAATTAAACTCAGAAAAAACTAAACGATCGTTTGGATACTTAATTCAAAAGTACTTTTCTTACTTTTTAAAACAAAATTGAAAGCAAGAAAATACTTTCAAAAATGCTAACGTATTACATATAATTTTGGAAATGCGAACTTTTAACACTGACCCCATAAGATTAACACCGAGATGAACAGTAAGCTCAACAAAAACATTATACATCTGCCCAAGATCAGCAGCATTGCCATGAGAGTAAAGCACAGTCAATGAAGCCGATGGGTTCTTCACATAAACTGCAACAATCTCATTTCCTTTCTTGGTGGGCAGCTTCAGAACGTCCACATTATCCCTCTGAGGAACGTCGGTGATCCTCATTTTTCCGGTGGATTCATCCACAACTATCTTATACGATGGTGGATCAGGCGGGAAGAATGCGAATTTCGCCGCCATCGAAGACGTCGCACCCCCCATTTCAACGGATAAAAGAGAAGAGAGAGAAAGTTGTGGAGTTTTTAAGTGTTTTGGGTGAGGAAGAGCATGGTAAAACTTGGTGTCTGCGTTGAAATTGAATGCGGTCAATTGCTAACAGAGAAAGAAAAGAGATTAATACGTAACAGAACTGGGAAAATGGGAAAAACTCAACATTCTGGAGTCTTGTGTCTAGTTTTGTCTTTGTGACAGCGTTTGGAACTTTGGTTTCAGAGAGAGACACAGAGAGAGAGAGAGAGAGAGAGAGAGAGACAGAGAGACAGAGAGACAGAGAGAGGAGTACGGAAAGGACGCAGACAGAGGAAAGAATTTTGGCGGATGAGGCGTCTAATATTTGTTTAATTTAAAGTTAATTGGGATTTTGCTTGGGCTGGATAGGGAAAGTATTAAATGGCCTCTACTTATTAGTTATTATTGACACCTCTATTATTATTATTCCATTTAATTTTATTTAATTTTGTTGTGCTATGGTATTTTTTTTTTCTATACAAGTATCTTACGTCAACTTGCATCCACCAGACTATCTTGTGGTCTGTGATTTCGAATATTAGTAGTTAGTAGAAGTCGAACACGGGACCAACAGTATCATACTCACTGAGTAGATGTCCATTTATATTGAAAAATAGAAAAATATATATTTATACATTAGTTGTATGTGGTAAAAAAATACATTAAAATTAATCAGTAATGCACAGCGCACTAATTGAACATCACAAGAAATAATGCCAACTTGTAAAAATAGTAAATAACTTGATTACCTTTGGAATTTGAAATGAAAGAAAAAAATGTCGACCCGCATGATGTGGTATAGACAATAGACAATAGAGAATAGACTATTAATGCAGTCTATGTAATTTATATTTTACAATACTTGATGATGGTTGAGTTAGAAAAGTGCCCCAACCTACCGTGGAAAAAGTGCCTCAATTTTAAAAATCTCATTATGATGCTAACTTTTTACCATTTGACTAGTAAACATGCCCCTTATCTCTTGTTGAGCAACCTGCACGGATGCACTTTATTTCTTAAATTAAAATCTCTCTCTCTCTCTCTCATTTTGAATTACATGACCTTGGAGAATGGAGTTGCTTTCAAGACTCTTCTTTGGATCTATTGGACAAGACATTTGAGAAATCACAAAAGAATTTGATGTCACCAAAAGTGGAAGAATGATGAGTGGAGGGTGGAACCGAGTGACAAAATAAGGGGGAACATTCCATGATTACGTATTACTACTCTTAATTCCTTTTATCCCTCTCATACTTTGAGCGCCTGGTATTCCTTCATATATATTCTCCAACACACTAGCTCCACTCATTAATACCCATTTCTGCCCCCCGGCCCCCCTCCAGATTATCATCTTTCTGTCAAATTTGGTTTCAAAGCCCATGAGACCATCACTCTTGTTTGCAACCATGGAGCCCCAAGGGCGCGGTAGTAAGGGAATGGCTTTCTCAATGGAAGCTTGCAATCACATCTATCAATCACTATCGGGCTACAGGACATATTTATATTGAATTTTAATTCTCTAATTATGAGATCAGTTAAAGTTAGGTATCCCTGATTAGAACACTTCTATATAAGTCCATGTACCTGATTTTAGTTAAAGTCAGGTATCCGAACTTGTGTTATTTGCTAACTTTAGTTAAAGTCAGGTATTTCTTACTAAAACACTTATATATATATATATATATATATATATATATATATATATATATATAT
>JAESVK010000847.1:977383-1008710 GCA_017140935.1 Hamamelis virginiana | reverse complement strand
GCTCTTTGAGCGAGTCGCTCACTGTAACCGGCCTCTATATATATATATATTTAAACCCCAAAACAAAGGTGCCACAAAACTGCCATGGCTGGAACTGCCATGGCCGGACCTTTTAATGAGCTTCAAACCAACCCTTTAACAAATCAAAATAACTCATTTTCTTTCAAAAATTAACACTCAAATAAAACCCACATGCAGCTAGTTTATCATGGTTTTTAAATCTCATAGAAGTCATGAAACCCACGGTTTCATCCCTGTACAGCAAATACAAAAAAAAAAAAATCAAAACCAGACCCAAAGTGCCTTGTAAAATCCACATGCAAAGCTTTTTTCCTTACTAATTTTCCAAAGCATTTAAGTTAAGCATGAATCTGAACAGATGTAGAAAGAATCAACTAAGAACCACCATTAAAAATTTAAGTTTGAAGTTCACGTTGAGCAGCCATGGCTGCTGCTCACGGCCCTTCCACACAGCCCCCTTTTAAAACTCAAAATAAATCATTCTTGCATTTGATTTACTACAAAATAAATCTTTCAAGGGAGAGCTTATCACATGCAAAGTGGTTCGACTCAATTTTGTCTACAAAACTGAAAATCAAAGCTTGGATCATGGCAGCCATGGCTGCCGTGGATTATCACTCTCACCACAGTCACTTGAGAACTCAAAAACGGACCATCCAGCAGCTAAATCACTACATGCATACATAAAATGACTTGATCCACTTTCCAAACCTGAAAAGAAGTGTAAAATGCAAGGATTTCTTAACAATGTTCAGCCCGAAATGCATATCCAAAAACAGGGGCTCCATATATACAAGTTTCTAAGCTTCAAACCTTAAAATCAGCCCCATGCATGTTTGATTTTGATTCAAGTACACCACCACAGTTATGGATCCGACAAATGCAAGACCCAAAAAACATACTTCCGTTTAAAATCTGTTTCTTGAAATAAATCTCACCAGATTCAAAATGAAACCCATACATGGCTCAAAACCAAAGAAATCAAACCCATGCATGTCCGGAAATCATGAAATCCACCGTATAAAATATGATTTGAGAAAAAAAATAAAATAAAACTCACCATGGTTAAAAGATCAAAGTTTAGAAAATCATAATCAAACTTATTTTAAATCTACATGCAGTCATCTAAACGGAAAATAGAGGAGTTTTGAAAAATGCATATCAAGATTTAAAAGAAATCCCGTGAAGTCACTTGCATGCATGTTTAAAATCAAGAACCAACCAAGACCAGTGAACTCTCTTAGATCAGAAATGCAAAGAATAAATGAAAAAGGGAAATGATCTTGCATGAAATTATTGGCTCAACACCCCACACCACAGATTCGAAAATATGAAGAGAGAAGAGTAGAAATCCACTCATGCATGCGAGGAACTTACCTTGCTATGACAAAAATGCAGAAATCCTGTGGAGATTCCGGCAGAGGTCCAGTGACCACCCCACTCTTCTCCCTCTCGACAGCTCTCTAGGTTCACCCTCTCTCTCTCTCTAACCTTCTCTCAAAATTAAAGCAAGAAATGAAAACTAACAGTCTGATTTGGGTTTATAAAGGAATAGAAAGGGATTCTTGTGCAATTTATAAAAATTAAATTTCTTAAATTTATGGGATGCCCTTAAGCTTATACAAAAGTTCAAAATTGCCCCCAACTTTTGTAAAATTTTTTTAAATATGGGATTTCTTAATTTATAAAATACCCTAGACTTAAGTTTAAAATACATAAATAATCATTTTAAAATTTTTGGGTTATCACAATAGGTGTCTAGATTTAATATCTAAAAGAGTCTATATTTCACGACATGTTGATTTTGATGACAAGTAGTTTCCTTTTGCTTCTCGTGTATCTTCACTACGTGATGTCTCCAATACTTCTTCCTTAATGCCTTCAAACACAACTTATTCTCCTATTGTTTCACCTTCTTTACCTCCTTGTATTCCTAATTCATATTCTTCTCTTCATTTACATCACATGTCAGTGCCTTCTTATTTTTATTCCAATGAGTCCCTTCCTACTCATCAAGCTTCCTCTTTCCCACATCAATCTATTTCTAACTTTACACCATCTCCTTAGTCTCCTATTCCAATTTTATCTCCTCTCCAACAGTCTAATGAGTCTTTTTCTAGTGCTAATTCTCAACAAGATTCTTCCTCATCACCTCTATCTCTTCCTACTTCACTTCCGCTTAACACTCATCCTATGATTACTAGGTCCAAAGCTGGTATTACTAAACCCCGTCATCCTTTGTCTCTCACAGTATCTCTTAAACAATCTCTTCCTTCTGAACCTCGAACCTATTCTTAGGCCTCTCAATCTGCCTTGGAAGGCTGCTATGCGCTCTGAGTTTGATGCTCTTCAACAACAGGAACTTGGACTTTAGTTCCCCCTCCACATGATAAGAATATGGGGGTTGCAAGTGGGTGTTTAAACTTAAGACTAATGCTGATGGTTCTATTGCTCGACATAAAGCTCGTTTAGTAGCTCAAGGGTACACACAAGAATATGGGCTTGATTATACAGAGACATTTAGTCATATAGTGAAGCAACCTACCATCCGCATTGTTTTGTCATTAGCTATGCATTATTAGTGGGACATGACTCATGTGGAGGGGGAACTTGTTCAACTTAAGACTAATGCTGATGTCTCTAATGCTTTCTTACATGGTACTTTATCTGAAGAAGTCTACATGACTCAACCTCAAGGTTTTGTTGATTCTCAGTTTCCTCGACATGCTTGTAAATTGAACAAGGCCCTTTATGGTTTGAAGCAAGCTCCAAGGGCGTGGTTTGAAACATTTTCTTCATTTTTACTTAATCACTGCTAGTTTATAGCAAGCAAGGCTGATCCCTTTCTCTTTATTTCTCATTCTGCTGGTCATCTTACTCTTCTTTTAATATACATGGATGACATCCTTCTTACTGGTTCAAATCCCAGTCACATTACTCAGTTGGTTGATTCTCTTAGTCGGCAATTTTTTATGAAAGATCTTGGATCTTTGAACTGTTTTCTTGGGATACCCCTATGCATTTTTCGCAGCAAAAGTATGCTTTAGAGGTTCTTAATAGAGCTGGGATGCTTGATTGCAAGCCTTCTTCTTCTCCCTCTGCCTCTAAGTCTTCTTTACCTCATGCCCTTTCTCCATTTGCTGATCCGGCTTTATATAGAAGTCTTGTTGGCAGCCTTCAGTACATGACTCTCACTAGACCTAATATTTCCTTTGCTATTAATCAAGCTTGTCAACATATGCACAACCCCTTAAATAAGGACTTTGCTGTTGTTAAACAGATTTTGCGTTATATCAAAGGTACCCTTCATTATGGGCTTTCGTTTCATTCTTCTCCACTGGTTCTTGAGGCTTATTCTGATGCCGATTGGGCTGGGGATTCATCAAATCGACGGTCTACTTCTGGTATTTGTGTTTATCTAGGAGCTAATCTTGTGTCCTGGACTGCTAATAAGCAACCCACTATTGCTCGTTCATCCACTGAAGCTGAGTACAGGGCCTTAGCTCAGGCAACTGCGGAATTATGTTGGATTCAGACTCTTTTACATGAGCTCCATGTTAAGCTTCCTATTCCTAGGTTATGGTGTGATAATAAGAGTGCTATTGCTCTTGCTTCAAATCTTGTGTTCCATTCTCGCACTAAACATATCGAAGTTGATTATCATTTAATTCAGGAGAAGGTTCTGCAACATGTTATTCACATTCACTTTGTTTCTTCTACTGATCAAAATGCAGATATTTTTACCAAGTCTCTGCCTACTGCTCGATTTCAGTTTCTTGTTCGCCAACTCATGGTGCAACCAAGCCCCATAAGCTTGAGGGGGAATGTTAAGGAAGCTGTTAGTTGTAACTAGAATTAGTTTGAGTTAGTTCTTTGTACAGCTGTATAACTGTTAGTTAGTTTGCTAGTTAGTTAGTCTCTTTATATAAATATATAGTCAATAGGTTGTAATGGTTGATTAATAAAAGATGATTGAATTGTTTCTCTCTCTCTACCTTCTCTGTTCTTGTTCAAGTCTCACCTCATCAAATCAATTGACCTAAGTGTCATGTAAATCATATTTATTAATTATATATTAAATAATTAAAATTAATAAATTAAAATAATATTTTATTAAAATTAATTGATTAATTGAGACGTCGTACGGTCGTACACACATACGGTACGTACAGTCTGGACCAGTACGTGGACAGGCTAAGTAAAACCAAGTAGGTGAAGCCATCGGGCTTTGGGTTGGTTGAGGCTACATGTGAATGGCGAGGTCATGACTCATGAGTGATTCATGACTTCTATGCTGCTTTAATTTTGCACCAAGCTAAGTGTGATAAAGCTATATATGGTCCCCTCTCTCTCTCTCTCTCCATATATAATCAATCAATTGTTCGATCTCTGTCACTTTAAGTTTTGTGAATCACCTTTCTTCTATTGCCTCATATGGTTGTAATGTGAATTAAAATGTCATATATTTGTGATATATAGCTCATGACAAATGACATGATATTGTCATGTCAACTTCTACTATGGCAATTAACATAATTTTTTTTTTTTTTTTTGGGACCAAACAATTAATAAAAGAGAGAAAATAAAGATCACAATAATATATATAGCAAAGAGTGGGTACAATGTTACCCTAATAGAAAATGAGTTTGCTTAATTAAGTAGTCTGTTTGTTCGATCTTATTTTAGGAGAGAAGTCTTTGATTCAAGGATAGAGAAAAACATCAATTAAGTAAGGCATCGTTTGAACTTATTTTTTATAAGCACTTATTTACTTTTTTAAATTTTTTTTAAGAAATTATATATTGCAAATTTTGAAAAAAGCAAATAAGTACTTATCAAAAACAAATCCAAACGGTGCCTAAGGATTATGATGACACAATTCTTTGAATTGGAGAGAGAGACATCTTCTCTTCTCCAAGTATGGCGTCCGGATCCTCTACTTGTGTTGCATATACTTGGGTGATGTGGCATGATCTGGATGGTCTGCTTTTCACTTTGGTGATGTGCAGACCATCCAGATCATGCCAAATCACCCAAGCACCAAGCATATGCAAGTAGAGGATCTCACTCAGTATGTGCTACTTTTTAATTTTTTTTTATTAATTTATTAAAAACATGGCACCACATAATTATAACAACCTGCTGAGTTTGCGTCTTGCATCTTTCTCCGTCTATATAGTATTGACGCAGAAAACATGCACCAGTCAACTTCACATTCTTTCTTTCCCTCTCTACAATTAGCATTAGCATTAACATGTCATCTTCCTCCGCCACCGGCGCACACATCCTGGTATTTCCATACCCAGCACAAGGCCACATGTTGCCCCTCCTGGACCTAACCCACCAACTAGCCCTCCACGGCCTAACCATAACCATCCTCGTCACACCCCAGAACCTCCCTATTCTCACCCCACTCCTATCTGCACACGCCACAATCCATACCCTTGTCCTCCCCTTTCCACCCCACCCCTCTCTGCCCCCCGGCGTAGAGCACGTCAGGTTCATCGGCAACCTCGGCAACTTACACATCATTAACGCCTTAAGTAAGCTCTATGATCCCATAATCCAGTGGTTTAAGTCCCACAATAACCCTCCTGTTGCCATCCTCTCTGATTTCTTCCTTTTCTGGACCCTCCGCCTGGCCCAAAACCTTGGTGTACCTAGAATTGTTTTTTACTCCTCTGGTGCATTTTTAGCCTGTGTCGTTGATCATCTCTGGCGTCATATACGCACCGTTCAATCTTTACCGTTTGTTGTGCTTGATGATCTTCCTGGATCGCCGTCGTTCGCTGTGGAGCATCTTCCTCCTCTGATCCGCTACTACAGGGAATCGGATCCGGAGTGGGAATCCGTTAGGGATGGCTCAATTGGAAATACTTCGAGCTGGGGGTGCGTTTTTAATACCTTCGATGTGTTAGAGAGCGAGTATTTGGATCACATCAAGAAGAAAACGGGGCACCCGCGTGTATGGGGTGTTGGTCCACTTAGCTTAACGGGCGGGTCAGATCTCAAAGAACGGGGCGGCAAATCGGATTCGGGTGTTCTCACGTGGCTTGACGGGTGCCCTGATGGGTCTGTTGTTTATGTTTGTTTTGGGAGTCAGAAATCGTTAAAGAGTGAGCAGATGGAGGCGTTAGGTTCTGGACTTGAACGGAGCGGAACCCGATTTATATGGGTTGTCAAGTCGGTTACGGATCAAGAAGTGGAGGATGGGTACGGGTTTGTTCCAGATGGATTGGAGGAGCGAGTGGGTGAGAGGGGAAAGGTGATAAAGGGATGGGCCCCACAAGTGTCGTTACTGAGTCACCGAGCGGTGGGCGCGTTTCTGAGTCACTGCGGGTGGAACTCGGTACTAGAAGGGATAGTTGGTGGGGCAATGATAGTGGCATGGCCCATGGAGGCAGACCAATTTGTGAATGCTAAGCTGTTGGTGGATGACATGGGGGTTGCGGTGAGGGCGTGGCAAGGTGAGAATGCGGTGCCAGACCCTGGTGAGTTGGCTCAGACTATTGCTGAGTCGTTGAGTCCGAACATACCTCAGAAGGAGAAAGCAAAAGAATTAAGAGAGAGAGCACTGGAAGCAGTGAAAGTAGGTGGGAGCTCTTCGAGAGATTTGGTGGGGCTTGTGAAAGAGTTGAACCAACTTCAGCTCAAACGAGATTGAACACATCAAAACCCTAACCCACATCATAAAAAATAATGTAATTTTTTAACCTATATATTATCCTCTCAATGATCCTTTGCATCTCGCTCTTTAATGTTTAAATGATGAAATGGGTAGTAATAGAGGCCGGAAATTATAATTTCATGCTTCAACCCTCAATCATTCTGATGAAGGTGGGATTCAAACCAAACTCCTGCTTCAACCGTCAAGACTTTCAAAAGTAGAAATTTTATTATTTGTATAGTTGGTGATATTATTACACTTTTCTCATATATGGTGAGCCCCACATCAAATGTAATATTTTTATTATCGAGATATGGTGATAAGATTAGATGAAGAAAGAGAGTAATTTTATTTATGAGGAAAGAGAGGCAATTTTCTCTCTTAGGTTTCTCTATACTAGTTAAAAATAATATCTTTTTTGACTAGACAGTGTAGTACTATAGTTGTCTTGATCTAATAATTAATTTATAATTATTATCAAGTAAATAATGTAAATTCAAATAAAAAATTCTCTGTCACCCAACACTTTAACCCGAAATTAAAAACCATCCTGAAGTGTCGTGGTTTGAGTAGTGTATGAAAAAAGGGGAAAGTAGTTTGAGATGAGAGATCTTACCACTCAAAGCATGACACATCACGGTAGTTTTTAATTTCGGTTTAAAGTGGCTGGTGCTATAATATTTTTCAATTCAAATACTACAGTATGTTAAAATAAAATAAAAATGAGAGAAGGCAGACATACAATCCTCGTCCGTCCACTACTTCTCTCCTAACCATTTTTTTACCATTTTGTTTTTCCCAAAGGCTCACCTCTTCAAAAGTATACATCATAAGCTTGTTTGGATAGAGAAGCACAAGCACTAAGTCAAAATCATAAGTTGAGCCAATTTACATAAAAATAGAAAAATAGATAAGTTATCTTTTGGATAAAGTACTTGACCATCTGCTTTTAAGAAAAGTATTAGTAGCTTTTTTAAAAAAAAATTTACAGATAATAGCCCTACTCTTGTTACTTAATCTCACTAAAAATAAATTCTCATTTACTGTGTTCCAGTTTCCAAACACTGTTCACTTCTATTAGTAAGTCACGACTAGTGCACATCAGGCATGGGTTTGGTTGGGGCTACACATGAATGACCTTTTAGTCCATATATATTTTGCCTTTCTTTAGGGTACCTAGACCTAATATGATGACATTCATGAGTAATATTACTAATATCAACGTATGCTGCCTTTAATTTTGTACCAAGTGTGATAATGCTATGTATAGCCATTGCTCTTGACATCTCTCTCTCATCAATGATCAATTGACATTTTCCTTTTTCAACCTGTTGAAGAGTCCAAGTCTCTCAAGAGATACCTAGGATGCCCTATGTTGGTAGAAAAGGAGAGAAAAATACATAAGAGGAAGAAAGATTTGATTTAATTAGACTACAACGCCAATGATACAAATAATTGACGTAGACATATAAATGTCATTCATTCCTATTTTAGAAGAAAGGTTTCAAATTCGAGTATCAAGAAGCGCATCACTATCCATTAATTTATTAATATTAGAGGAGTTTAGAGTAGAAAATGCATGACTCTAACCTCTAATGATATAAATAATTGACGTGGATTGAAAACGATGATGCGCTTCTTTGAATTGAAGAGAGAAACCCTTCTTCTCCAAGTGTATGCTATCTTTACAATATTTCTAAATTATTTATTTATTTATTACGATAAGGGATATTTTAGATCAGTTTGTGCGCACTAAATAAAGTTCTCTCCTCAATTAATTAAAGGTAGGTCATATTTCAATCCCAAGAATCTAAATTGATGGTTCATCCCAAGAATCACTTGGCCTACCTCTTGAGGTTAATATTTCTAACTACAGTTGGCAAAACTACTATTGTTACACCTAATAAAACTATAAAAGTAAAGAAGTATTTTGATTTCATTGTTTATTTGACAAAATTTGTACTCGAAGTAAGAGTTATAATTAATACCCATAAATATCTCAACTCATTATAAGAGTATTAATATATATTATATTGAAAATCTATCTTTTTTTACAAAATTAATTTTTGGGTATAGTCAAAAACCTTTTTCTTTTTTTTTTTTTAAAGATTTAAAAGTGATTGTTAAATTTTCAAGGGCATTTTTATTAATTTTTAAAAATCAAATAACTTGGTAAAAAATATGTGATTTTTATTTTTTTTATTTTTTGAGCTTAAAATGACAACATATGGTATAGTTTTGGCAAAACAAAATATATATTTAATACATGTAATCAATCAATGTAAAAGGTCTTTGCTTAAAATGACAACATATGATATAATTTTGGCAAAACAAAATATATTTTTAATACAAGTAATCAATCAATGTAAAAGGTCTTTCGAAATTTTAAAATAATTTGAATAATCATAATAATCATAATTCTCGATAATTAAAAATTTTCTAAATTTAAATTTAGAGTTTTCAATCTTCAATAATTAAATTATCAACAAATAAACATACCTTTATTTCCTTCTCTCTCTCTCTCTCTCAAAGTATTATTTATGATTTTAAGCCACGACTCTGTATCTTTTCCTATATGAAAGGTAGAGAATGAAATTGAATTTAATTCGGCCACTGAACTAGTTTAGTTGGTAAAAACGACTAGTTAGGAGAAAAGAATAAAATTATGTTAGATTTAGGAGTCAAATTTTTATTATTATTTTTTTTTCAATGAAAAAATAAAAAAAATTAAGCTTAATTTTTAAATTATAAAATGTAAAAAAATAAAATGGAGCCACGTTTAAAAGAGGAATGAAATTTATTAAAAACATTACAACACATAAGGGCTAAGGCACTTATTACACCACATAAGGTGGGACCCACAGGTAACGCTACCTCTTCACTGTCCAAGCAACTACATACGTGTTGCCCTCTTTCCCCGGTCTTTCACTCTTTATAGCTTTTGCCTTTTGTGTTTTTGACGCAGAGACACACGAGTCAACTTCCCTCCCTCCCCCCCTTCCCCCCTCTCTCTCTCTCCACAATTAGCATGTCGTCTTCCTCCATCACCGGCGCACACATCCTGGTATTTCCGTACCCAGCACAAGGCCACATGCTGCCCCTCCTTGACCTAACCCACCAACTAGCCCTCCACGGTCTAACCATCACCATCCTGGTCACACCTCAAAATCTCCCTATCCTCACCCCACTCCTCTCTGAACACCCCTCAATCCAAACCCTCGTCCTCACCCTTCCACCCCACCACTCTCTGCCCCCCGGCATAGAGCACGTCAGACTCATCGGCAACCGCGGCAATTTACCCATCATCAACGCCTTAGGTAAGCTCTACGACCCCATAATCCAGTGGTTTAAGTCCCACCATAACCCTCCTGTTGCCATCCTCTCTGATTTCTTCCTTGGCTGGACCCTCCACCTGGCCCACCACCTTGGTGTCCCTAGAATTGTGTTCTACTCCTCTGGTGCATTTTTAGCCTCTGTTTCTGATTATCTCTGGCGTAATATACTCACCGTTCGATCTTTACCGATTGTTGTGTTTGATGATCTTCCTAGATCGCCGTCGCTCATTGAGGAGCATCTTCCTTCTGTGTTCCGCTTCTACAGGGAATCGGATCCGGAGTGGGAGTTCACGAGGAATGGTATGAATGCAAATACTTCGAGTTGGGGGTGCGTTTTTAATACCTTCGATGCGTTAGAGGGCGAGTATTTGGATCACTTTAAGAAGAAAATGGGGCACCCGCGTATATGGGGGGTTGGTCCACTTAGCTTAACGGACGGGTTAGAGGTCAAAGAACGGGGCGGCAATCTGAATCCGGATTCGGATTCCGGTATACTCACTTGGCTTGACGGGTGCCCGGATGGGTCTGTTGTTTACGTTTGCTTCGGGAGTCAGAAATCGCTAAAGAATGAGCAGATGGAGGCGTTAGCTTCTGGACTTGAACGGAGCGGGTCCCGATTCATTTGGGTTGTCAAGTCGGTTACGGATCAACAAGTGGAGGATGGATACGGATTTGTTCCAGATGGGTTTGAAGAGCGGGTGGGTGAGAGGGGTAAGGTGATAAAGGGATGGGCCCCACAAGTGGTAATACTAAGTCACCGAGCGGTGGGGGCGTTTCTGAGTCACTGCGGGTGGAACTCGGTGCTAGAAGGGATAGCTGGTGGGGCAATGATATTGGCATGGCCCATGGAGGCAGATCAATTTGTGAATACAAAGCTTTTGGTGGATGACATGGGGGTTGCAGTGAGAGCGTGTCAAGGTGAGAATGCTGTGCCAGACCCGGGTGAGTTGGCTCAGATTATTGCCGAGTCATTGAGTGAAGACATACCTCAGAAGGTGAAAGCAAAAGAATTAAGAGAGAGAGCACTGGAAGCAGTGAAAGTAGGTGGGAGCTCTTCAATAGATTTGGAGGGGCTTGTGAAAGAGTTGAGCCAGCTTCAGCTCAAATGACATCAAAAAAATGAGTTATTCTGGTGATTCTATTTTGATTAGTTAATGTTCTGATGTTGTAATAAGAAAATAAATAATAAATAAAGGTAAAATGGGGGTGTACCAAACATTTGAGTCTTAGAAAGGCTGGGTCGGTCCACAAGTGGTACAGCCACAACCTTAGCTTTTTTGTTGATTGCACACCTTGTTTTATTATTCATTTTCCCTAGTTGCGGGGAGAAAAAAGAGTACAACTCATTCATTACCTTTTACTGTTATTTCCATAACATCGAGTATGCTTAAACAAAGAGATTTAATATTTGAGTTCCAACTTCACGTTATTACAATCAAGTAGCCAAGAGCCAAAAAATGCTTAGGTTGCCATAAGCTGTTTTACCATTCAATGGGGGGAGAGAGAAAGAGGCTTGTTTCTCTTCTTGCATGGAGCTGTGTTTGGGATGCAAAGGAGAGTTCCCTATTTCTGTTCAAACACCAACATCGGTTCATCATATCTGTTATCCTTGCAAGGAAGAATATAGGGTCACAATAATAATCCACCAATCACAGTGATAGAGAACATCAGGGACAACACAAACTTGGATACTTATATAATTTTTCTGGGGCTTAATTGCCAGAGTGAAGATAGCTCCAGGAAGCTGGCAGCGCAACTATCACATCATCCCAGGAAGTTTTCTGCTGAAGATGAGAATGGATATCATTTCAAATTTTGCTTACACAGGGAAAGAGTTCTCTAAATTTTTTTTTTTTTTGATAAGACACGAAATTTGCTGACTAGCGTCGTCTAATAAGCAAGTGTTAACATCTCCCAGGGTGTCCAAAACTCCAAATACAAAATGAACATAAAGAACGAAAAGACAGTTAACCTTAGAATCTCTTACCTTGCAGAAGATAAGAAGAGGAGAAGCGCATCGAAGCAAAAGAAGAGTCCGGAGCAGGAAGTCAGAATGAGGCCACCTCCACCAACATCAACTGAGTGAAGAGGGCCAGATAGGCTTGTCTGCTCTTTGTAGGGCTTCGGCCCCCTTTTGTGACCTAAAAAAAAAAAAAATGGTAAAGCTCAGACATATACCACTCTGAGGGTGTCTTGACTGGTTTTCATGCAGAAGAACAGTTAAGATTTGGTCCCACCATCAATGCTTTAATACCATGTCAAATATGAGACGGCCAGAATTTTAAGAAGCTAAAAAGTTTTTTTTTTTTTTTTTAAATGGAGATTCAGGTCTTCCATTGAAGCTCAAAATAGACTTAATCATTGTGTGAATGACAGCCAAGAAACAGCATATGTACATAAGAGAGAATACCCAAATGCAGTTTACAGAGGGACAAACAACACTTTGTCCTATCAACATTTAAACAGTTAATGGGAAGGTCTTTGAATTTCAAATTATGATAAATAAATCAATGTTTATTAGCCTGAAGGCTTCAGAGCTTGTGTATTCTCAAACCAGAATGCAAGGTTGAACAAGCATAGTCATCCTGCTAATTGCAAACAGCAAGGAGAAAATAAAACAGTTGAGAAAAGCTGACAATAAGCCTTTTCTATTCTTTGCATAAAGAAGTATTTAAATAGCACCATGATGTAGCTATGCAGTTGTTAATCAGCATCAAATAACAATTTAGACACAGTGATATGATAGCCATGATGGCAAGTTAATATGTGGTTGGATCATCCTTTGTTTAGGCAGGATTTTAAGGAATGAAGGAGTGAGGCTAGAGTTTAGGGGTGGGAAGGATTCAAATTTATGAAAAAGTTAAGGAGGATAAAAATCAAAATTGAAAGGGTGGAATAAAAAGGTGTTTGGGGACTTTGGGGACTTGAGAGAAGTTAAGAGGTTCGAATTGAATAGGATGGAGGAAATTAATTTGTTGGAGGAGAGTAGTTCTCTTAATGATGAATTGAGAAAGGAAAGGAGGGAGCTTAAATGTAGACTTGATGCAGTAGTCTCTAGGGAAGAAGTCTCTTGAGTCAAAAGGAAAAAGTTAAGCGGCTTAGAGAGGGAGAACATAATGGCAGTACAACAATAAAGCATAGCTTCAGCAAATACTATAATAATTAGAACAGATAGGCAAATATTATATTGTCCTGTAATATATGGACACAGATTAAACTCTAGGAAAGATGGTAGAAAATGGAATATCTACTATATAGATAAGAATTTTACCAGATGATCACCCTAGCTTCACGACAGCCAAGTTGGATATTGCCATTGCATTGAGTAGTTCATTCGCAGCACAAAGAGTCTAAGACACAGCCCTCAATCTCAACTGCAACTTCCAGCAGTTTCTTCTGTCAAACAATACACTAATGCAATTACCATAGGAAAATTTGTAAAACTATTAGCATAAGAACCTAATAAGCACACCTGAATCAAACAGAGATAGAATAGTTTATATCAATTTATCTTGACCCAAACAGGTAGAATAGATCATATAACCATACCATGGACTCATCAACAAATATTTTGTTATTAGCAAACAAGATTCACTATGGACCTCTTCCTAACTACCCTAATCACCCACAACTCAAAGTGGACCTTTTATGTGAGCCTCTATGTCTATACACACACACACACACACACAATTACATGCTGTTTACACCAGGGTCTTTAAAATAGGGAGGACTAGCCACTCAAGGCAGTTATGTAACACACTCGAAGTAATATATTGAGTAACCAAACACAAAGATACAGTAAGTAGGAAAAAGTATAAAAATATTAATATTGTAATACAGCCTTACCCAAATGCATCGCCACCGTCTGTGCTTTTTATAGGAAATCCGAGGAGAAGTGACTTCGAGGGGAGGAGTTGGGCGACTTGAGAGTGAAGTCGAGGACTTTGGCAATAGATGAATCTCTTCCCTAAAGAGTAATAGCTCCGCTCAACACCCACTGCTTCGAGTGGTGGTTGGCTCAACTTTCCTGGAGTGGGGCTTAACTCATGGTGGTCATAGGTAAAGGTTAAGGATTGTTCCCACGAAATATTTAAAGAAAGGCGCAGGACAATAAAGAAAGAGAGGAGTCAGAGAAAGAGAGAGCTTCTACCCGTAGTAAAATGTGTCTCTCCCTTTTCTTGATCTTTATCCTCCATTTTAGTCGTATTACTAGATTCCTTTATATAGGCGAGTGAAGTGTCAAATTAGTCATGTAAAATAGGTCTAATAGAGTCTACCAATAGAGTCTGCTACTAATGTCTATAGAGTTGGCTAGATAGAAGACCAATTGCCCTTTTATAATAAATTTTAATACATTTACCCACTTTATGCCACCAGAGTAGCTGTTAACTTGCCGATTGCATTTACTACATGCCTGCAACGTGCCGTCCACGCATCAAGTAAGGTTTTGTCCCATTCACTCCCAAGAAGGTTGAGGCGGTTGAAACATGGTTCCGTTGAATGAGAACTTGCCTCAACTGGACCCAACTCCCATTCCTCCAAGCCACATCCCTCGGATCATCCCAAGCAGACAAGATTGTTGACCATAGGGTCCCAACCTTGCCTATTTCCAACACCAAGTCCTCAAAGAGGACCTCCTGAGCCCTGCCATGACCCAGGCTAACATACAATAGTGTAGTTAGGGCGTATGCATTGTCTAGAGGGAGCAAGGGTCATACCCGAGTCTCGCTGCCCTAGCTTCCACTTTTGGAGTGGGCATCCTTAAGTGAAAACACTTGGTTTCCCCTTTTACAAGGGCATTTACTCATGATGAGCAAGCATCCATGTCATCCATAGGCAACCTTTATCAAGAGGTGAGGGACCGTGCCTTGATAAGGGGAAGTGCATATCATATCATTTAATACTTCACTCATATAAGCATTTATATTTACATATACATATAAACAGATAAAATATTTACATTGTAAACACATGCTTTATACATTTATATGTCTATTTATACATGCTTGTCTATGTCTATACACACACACACACACACACAATTAGTTACCTATAAATGCATGTCTAATTATATGTATGATACCCATATATACAGGCCTAAATGGTCTGTAGACACTATGCACCTCAAGAGGTTCTGGTGCCTGATAGTTCTTCCTAGCAGTCCATTAGATAAATTCCATAAGCTCTAACTCAATTCTGCGGTTGAAAAAATGATTGTAAAAGATATGCATGCACGATGTAATGTTATACCTTGTGCACCACACTTCCATATAAATCAATGGACTACTTTTCCAAGTGGTAAGGAGCATGAGAATCATCAGTTTCTCACAGTTCTATTCAGAAAATAAGCCGCATTTGATCATCTCAGCATGTAGTTCGTATATTGAATTGAGATCACCACCTTGTTGGAAAGCATTAAGCACCACCCCACAAAGTTCTCGATCAGGAGAAATTCCACCAGATACCATCATACGGAAAAACAATTTTGCTTCAGCTATTAAATGCCTTTTGCACAATCTATTGATCACAGCACTATAATCTTTGATTGAGATTTCATACCCATTCTCCACCATTTGATGGAAGAGCACCACCGCCCTACCTACATCACCCTTCACACAATGAGCTTTAATTATCGTGGTGTATGCAACTTTTGTCAACCTGATCTTACGGTCCTGAAGAGTAACCAGCAATTTATCAGCATCATTTAATTCTCCATATACACAAAGGCCATTGATGAGAACATTATATGTAACAGGACTGGGCTGAAGATTACGCTTTAACATCTCATCATGTAATTCAAAAGCTTTTCCCATGTCTCGATCTTTGCAGAAATACTGGATTATGGTGTTATATGTGATTTGATCTGGGGCTAGATCCGTAGCATGCATATCCTCCAGTACCTGGAGTGACTCTGGCAGCCTTCGCAGTTTGCATAGTCCTTTAATAACTACAGTATAAGTAATGTATGTGGGTTCTACACCTTCCGCTTCCATCTCCTGAAACAAGTCAAGCATGGCCCGGATATTTCCCTCTTCGCAGTATGCATTCATAATAGTGGTGTAAGTCACTGCACTTGGTACCAACCCATGCACCTTGATGCTATACAACCACCTTCTAGCCTCAGCTAGTTTTTTGTTTTTACAAAACCCATAAATAAGAGAATTAAAAGTGATAGTACTAGGAGTGATCCCCTTTTCAATTACTTGTCTGTATAACTGTACAGCCTCCCTAATATTACCAAGTTTTGCATACCCATCAATCATAACATTATACAAGATAATATCCTCCATCAAATCACTCTTTGTTAACCTATCAAAATACATTCTTGCCTCTGATATCATCCCCTTCTTACACAGACCCGACAAAATAGCACCAAGTGAAAAAGAGTTTGGGAAGATTCTCTTCGAGCACATCTCCTTGTATAGTTGAATAGCCCTTTGCACTTCTCCTTGCTTGCAGAGGCCATGAATGAGGATAGAATATGTTATAAGATCTAGTTTCAAGCCAGCATCTTTCATTTCATTAAACAATCTCATCGCTTCATCAACCCACCCACTCTTACACAAACTGCTGACCAATATAGTGTATGAGATGATAATCAACTGAAAACCCTGCGAAAGCATCTCCTCCCGCAACTTCAAGCCTTCTTCTATATTGCCTGTTTGGCAATGCCCACAGATCAGTATTGTATATGTAACAAGATCTGGATTCAACCCTTTACACAGCATCTTGTTAATAACCTTCCAAGCTCCACCCATCAAACCAAGTAGACGAAACCCTTTAGCAAGAATATTATAGGTTACTACATCAGGCTCCACCCCATGCTTCTCCATGTCATTTGCAAACTCTAATGCTTCTTCCATAGAGCCTGCTATACAAAGTCCATGAATAAGAATATTATAACTATACGCATCGGGAAGTAATCCATACTTAAGCATCATACAAAAGAATGCCTTTGCAACATCCACAAAACCCATTTTACAGAATCCTGACATGAGGGTATTGAATGAGACAGCCGAAGGACCAAATTCCTTTCCTTTACTCTCCTGCAGGAACAAAACTGCATCTTGCAGCCTGGACAGCTTGCACAGACCATCTATAACAATGGAATTAGTGTATTCGCTAGGAGGCAACCCAATAGCTTTGATTTCATTGTATACATCCCACAAAAAATCAGTACATCTCAAGTTGTACAAAATACTGTTGTACGTCAGTAATGAAGCTCGGAAGTTGAGGTCTTTCATCTTGGCAAGAACAAAGAGAGCATCCTGAACCATCTCAGATCTCGAATAAGTAAAAGCCAACATATCCCATACTACACTATTCGAATCCCAGTCCCTAAAGGTATTCCATAGCAGCTTGCAAAGCAAAGGCGCAGAACCAGAGCCTATTGGAAATCACAAAAAATCTATAAACAACAAAATAAGCAACATAAAAACCACAAGCTCTTCACTCAATAATGAAGATTATAGAATAATCATATGGGTCTGTACTATATTCAGAAAGAGTTGAATTGCACTTATTTGTTTTCTGTAAAAGTGAAATATAATCATCCTCTGGTTAGCATATCGACATTCTTATTATTGCTTTCAAAAAGCAACAAAGGTACCTTCAAAATGCCAACCAAACAGTACCACAGTAAACTACAACTGCCTACAATTTCCTACAAGAACCTGCACTGGCTGAGCCCAACAACAATATAATTCAGTTAATATGAGTTGCTCGTACCACAGAAACAACCCATCATAAAACATGAAACCGAAACTTTCCCCCCACATTTTCCCAGCAACCAAACACCGCAAAATGGAAACACCAAAAAAAAGAGAAGAACACATACCTTCTTCTTCCAGCATTTGCTGCAGAACCAAGCGCAGCTCATTCATCCTCTTTTTTTGCGCCAAAACGTGACACACCACAAACCTCGAAACCCTAGAATGACGAAAACCATACTCACTCGTCAACAAATGAAAGATCGCCACCGCCGACTCCGGGTTCTCGACCGCCAAGCTATCGATAAGCTGATCAACTTGAGGGGCATTTAAGGACGAAACTAGGGTTCTAAAATAAGGATCTTGAAGGAATTCTCTAGCGCCACTGCTGGTGAATCCAGTGACGACCTCACGAACGGTGTCGTCGCTAGGGTTTGAGTCGTAGGCGATTGAGGCTGAGACTGAGGAGGGTTTAGAGAAGATAAGCGAAGTGAGAGGGAAGATAGAGAGGGGTTTTGTACGAAAACGGATGTGTCGACATTGATGGATGTGGCTGAGCATATGAGATTAGGGTTTAGCGTCTTGCAAACTGCCGTTTGTTTCCCGGCAACTTGCAAGATTCAGAGGAGAGAGCGCATTTGTTGGCGTCGGCGGTTTAGCCGCTGAATTAAACAGGAAAACGGCGAAACCTTAACTGGGGAGCTTGAATATACGACGTCGTCTAAGCGTTTTGTCTCATTTTTTTTTTATTTTTTTTTTAAAATTTTTTACAAGGTATTGAACAAAATGAGGATTCATGTTACTGGATTAACATGTTATGGTCAAATCTTCTTTGTTTAGATTTCTACTTTATTGGTTTTTTTTTTAAGAATAATTTATTTTATAGAATCATACCTAAGATAATGACCCTCTTTTGATTAATGATTAATAAAACAATGATTATTAGGATTGAATAATTTTTTTGGATCAACTTTTTGTTTAGGTCATGTAACAAATAATGCCGCTACTTATAAAGTGATTTATTATTTAAAAAGTCATATACATGTTCGTTTGGCGTAACTTCGATCTGGGATGCTCCAAATGAACTTTTGAGACTTAAAAGTCATGTTAGAAAAAAAAAAAAGAGTGTATTTGGCGAAACATTCAAAATGAACTTTTAGCAAAAGTCAGATCTTGAGAAGTCCATTTAAAAAAAGTAGACAAAAAAAAAAAAAAAAGGTTTGGAAACTCACCTTTGTGAAAAGCTCATATGTACTTGCAAAAGACTTTTAACACATATACTTGCTAAATACTATCTTATTCTAAAATGATTTTTTGAAAATTCCATCCTAACAATGACTTTTTCAAAATGGACTTCTTTTTTAGGAAGCTACTCCAAACATGTATGTAGCTATTAGAATACATGCATATAAATATATAAACAAATAAACAGAAATGATCATTTAATTAAGGACCGGTCTTCAAATTAATTTAAGGTTTACTTACCATTTTCTCACACAAGATAGGTATTTTGAAAACCCGACCGTTGGATTAGATAATCGCCTTATGCCTGTCATGCTTGCCATAAAACACAATGATCCAACCATCAATTTTCAAAATACAGTTCGTGAAACACTCTAACAGTATTTACCGTTTGATGCTTTAATAATTATTTAATAATCTATATTTTGAAAACCAACCATTGGGTCACTGTGATTTTTGACAGACATGGCATAGATAAGAAAATTACCCAATCCAACTGTCAGTTTTTCAAAATACATATCCTAATGGTAAGTGAACCTTAAATTAAGGTTAAAGATAGGTCCGTCCTTGATCGTTTCTAATATATACATAATTTTTATAAATATTTATGTGAGTGTATGGGTAAAAAGAGGTTATGGAATAATAATAATAATAATAAATAGTGCTCCAATGATAAATTCAAAAGGGGATGCAAATTTTTCCCAGATACCAAAGTTGAGAATCTTCCTATTCTAGGATCTGATCATGGACCAATTTTTATTAATTATTAGATTGGAAAAATAATAAACCTAAACCTTTTAGATTTGAAGCTATGTGGCTGCATCACCCTGATTTTTTTCATTTAGTGGAACAAGTTTGGAAAAATAATTTTGATGGCCCTGCTTTTTATCAACTTCAGAAAAAAGATTTTCCTCTAGTTGTTCCTCTAACTTTGAAAGTTTTCTGGATATTATTCAGCCTTGTATTGATGATTTGGCCAATGAAAATCTCACTAAACAGGTTTCTAGAGAGGAAATTTGGGAAGCAATAAATCAAATTAATGCTTTTAAGGCTCCTGGACCAGATGGTCTTCAAGCTATTTTTTATCATAAATGTTGGGATATTATTAGTGATTCCGTATGTTCGGCTGTGGAGAGTTTTTTCTTACGAGGTAAGATTCTTAAGGAAGTGAACAAAACTTTTATTACATTAATTCCTAAAGTTGATCATCCAGAAACTGTTGCTCATTTTAGGCCTATTAGTTTGTGTAATGTTTCTTATAAAATCATTGCTAAAATTATGGTTAACCGATTACAAAAAATTTTAAGTGACATTATAGGTCCATATCAAGGTGCTTTTGTAGCTAATCGACATATTCATGACAATATTTTGATTGCTCATGAAATTCTTCATGATTTCAGGAAAAAGAAAGGTAAGACTGGATATATGGCTTTAAAATTAGATATGGAAAAAGCTTATGATCGTGTGGAATGGAATTTCATTCTTAAATCACTTCAAAATTTTGATTTTTGTAATACTAGAATAGAGTGGATTAAAGAATGTATATCGTCGGTTACTTATTCAATTCTTATCAATGGTCAATCAGAAGGAAACTTTCAGCCAACAAGAGGCATTCGACAAGGTGACCCTTTGTCACCTTATTTGTTTATTATATGTGCGGAAAGTTTATCTAGGCATTTAATCCTAATGTCTAATAAAAAGAAAGCTAATATTGGTATTAAAACTTCTAAACAAGGGATGAGAATCTCTCATTTAATGTTTGCTGATGATTGTATTATTTTTGCTAAGGCCAGCTCTCAAGCAGCTCATGAAATTAAAAGGATATTGCAGCAATATTGTGATGCTTCAGGACAAAAGGTAAATTTTCATAAATCGTCGATTATTTTTTCAAATAATGTTGGTAGTAGAGAAAAGAGAAGTATTAGTGATATCTTGGGTGTGCATTCGGTTAAAGCTTTTCATAAGTATTTAGGTATTCCTTCTTTTGGTCATAATAATGTTCATAAAAATGCAAACGATGTAGTGAAAAAATGTAGGGATAAAGTTGGTAATTGGAAGAATAAATTACTTTCCCGTGCTGGTAAACTTACTCTTATTAAAGCAAATCTTTCAAACATACCTTGTCACATTATTGGGGCATTTAAATTGTCTAAGCAAGTTAATAAGGAGCTTGATGGCATTTGTAGGAATTTTCTTTGGAATGATGATAAAGGTCATAAGGCCTTGGTTGCTTGGAAGGAGGTATGTCGTCCAAAGCAAGAAGGCGGGTTGGCGTATAAGGAATTTTAATTGTTTTAATAATGCTTTATTAGCTAAATTAGGTTGGAAAATTCTTATGGATGAAAAAAATTTATGGGTACAAATTATTAGAAAGAAATATCTCCTTCACTGTAATTTTTTTGAAGCCAATCCTAGAAGTAGGGATTCTCCTGCTTGGAAGGGGATTTTACAAGCTAGAGATATTTTATTAAAAGGTATAAGGTGGATTATAGGTGATGGCAAAAATACTTTATTCTGGAGCCATAACTGGGCCACTAATGTGCCTTTATGTGAACTTATGCCAAATACTAATTGGGCAAATTTGGACTGGGATTTGAAAGTGAGTGATTTTATTTCTAATGGTTTTTGGAATATGGAAAAAATTAAAAATGTGACAAATGAGAATATTCTTAATATTATTAAAGCTATTCCTATTCCTATTGTGCCTACTAAAGATAGTGTTTGCTTGGGGTCCAGAAGCCAATGGTAAATTTTCAGTAAGATCAGCAGTTGGGATCCAAAGTAAGGAAAATCATGATGTTAAATATAAGAATTTATACAATAAAATCTGGAAACTTAATGTCATGCCTAGAATTAGATTTTTTATGTGGATTTTGGTTAAAAATAAATTGCCCACTCGTTCTTTATTAAAAAAGAAACGTTTTAACTTGGTAGAAGAGTGTCCTTTTTGTAGTGATTTTCAGGAATCTATTGAAAATATTTTTGCGGGGTGCTCCTTTGGCAAAGGTATATGGGATCATATTAAAGACTATTGTCAAACTCCTACTAATTTTCAGGGATGTTTTACTGACTAGCTTCTTAAAATTTTCAATTCCAAAGAAGGTAATGGTAATAAAAGTGGTAAGTTTAAGGAAAAAATTGCAGTGTTATGTTGGAATATTTGGAATCATAGAAATGCTATTGTTTTTAAAGGCATTAAGCCAAACCCTTTCTCTATTCTTGAAGTTTCAGCTACTAATTTTACTGAATATATTGACAGGTTTAGTGCCACTTTAAGGAAATCTAACGGACAAATTAAGGAGAGGAGAAAAATTAATCGCTTCATTAAATGGGATCCTCCTGATTCTTATTCTTTTAAGCTTAATTTTGATGGGTCTGTTCGTTATAATGGACGTGTAGCTACTACAGGTTTTATTATTCGAGATTGGCTAGGTTTTCCAGTGGTCAGAACTGTGAACAGGATAGGAACCACTTCAGTTCCAGTTGCTGAATGCAAAGCTTTGAGAGATGGTTTGCTTGCAGCCAAAAAGAAATGAGATAAAAGGAAATGAGATAAAAGAATAAATATTGAAGGTGACTCTAAATTAATTATTAATTGCATTATGGGCAAGACTAATGTTCCGTGGAGACTATGGAGATTGGTACAAGATATTAAATGGCTAATGAGCACATTTGAGTACTACACTTTAGGACATGTCTATCGAGAGGCAAATAGAATGGCAGATGCAATAGCTGGATATGGCCATGAAGTGATGAATGAGATTTCGTGGAGTCAGAATTTTCCAAGAAAAGTGTGCTTACGTATCTCAGAAGATATTATTGGTGTCTCTTTTGTTCGTCTATGTTCTTCATAATCTCTTAATTTACCAAAAAAAAAAAAAAAAAAAGGAATGCAAATTCATTTTTTACTTCAAAAAAAAAAAATTTGTGCCCAATGATGGATTCAAAACTGGATCGAAAATGCATTAAAGATAGATTCATTTTTCTCCGAGATAATTTGAATTTGAATCCAAATAAATGGATCCAACCTTGCTCTAATTAGTCAATAAAATATCACTTGTCCTTCGATCCATTTTCTTTCTCTTTTTATTTTTTAACTACTGCCCAAGTACTCATAATGAGAGCTACAAAAGTTTGATGCACATAGGCCCAAGGATGCTCAAAGGTTCTATTAATTTTGACTGGAATATCAAGTTTGAGTGGGCCAAAATGGAAAAGGACTGGAACATTACTTACCTAAAGTACATATGACCATATGGTTCCTGATCCACCAGCGTGAATAGCGGGAAAATAAAAGATGGGCCACAAATCAACTAAATTGGTCCTAATTCTTCATTAGTCCTGGCCATGCCATTTATCTCTTACTCAAAAACATTGAACCAAGGATTCACCTGCAGAGAGAGTCATAGATAGAAAAGAGGAAAATCTCGCTTTCAGTTAGCATCAAACTTGGTTTTTTAAGGCGTATAATTTGAAACCATTTCAAATTTAAATTTCAACTAACTTGAAATTCAATTAACTACTTGAAATCTAAGGTGAATCTTATGCAAAG
The DNA here is from genome assembly GCA_017140935.1 of Hamamelis virginiana. Taxonomy (NCBI): domain Eukaryota; kingdom Viridiplantae; phylum Streptophyta; class Magnoliopsida; order Saxifragales; family Hamamelidaceae; genus Hamamelis; species Hamamelis virginiana. Next base: position 985,184 of record JAESVK010000847.1, on the reverse strand, counting down.
TTATACTTAAGTAGGAATGTCAATGGGATGGGTTAAAAGGGTAACCCGCCCGCCCCGCCCTGCCCCGCCTATTGGGATGGGTTTGGGAAAAAAAATTAAAAACCCTATAAAGTTTGGGACGGGAATGAGATAGGCTTGCCCGCCCCATCCCGTCCCGAATATCTATGTATATATAATTATATTAAAATATTTTCCATTTATTCACAATATTTAATGTTTTAAGATTTTAATCATTTCTATTTTTTTTTTATTCTTTTCACCAAGTTAGTGTCTATAAATATATATTTTAACTACAAATACCTATAATTCAAGTTGAGATTATGGATAGGGTTCATTCCAAAATAAAATAAAATTGAAGTTTAAAAAATATTTAATTATTTTCTCAAATCTGATGGGAAAACCCGTCCCGCCCCGTGTAATTCTTGCCTCGCCCTGTCCCGTTTTAAGTTGGGATTGGGACGGGTTTGGAAAATGATTTTTATTCACGGGACGGGATTGGGAAAGAAAAAACCCGCCCCGCCCCGCTCCGCTCCGCCGACATCCCTATACTTAAGGTGAACTTTGTGGGATTAATTGTAAAACAAATTTTGAAAAATCGACTGTTTGATTAGATACCTTTCTTATGTATGTTATGCATGCTAAAAATCACAGTAATCCAATGGTTAATTTCTAAAAAATGTGTGAAAATTTTTGACTTTTTTGTTTTTTTATTTTTTATTTTTTGTTTTAATTTTATTTTTACAGTTTTTTTTTTTTTTTAAAATGATCGTTGGATTGACATGGATAAGAAAAGTATTTAATCCAATGATTGATTTTTTTTTTTTTTTAAATCAGTTTTGTAATTGCTTTTACGCACGTCACCTTATGCAATTTTTTATAAAGGTGCACCTAATGTATATGATAGACTAGTCCTTGCCTTTGAGTAATTATAATTTTGTTAGCTAACCAAAATCTCCAATTATCATAAAGCTTTTAAGACAAATGGTATGGTGAGAAATTAAAGTTAGGAAACAACACTTGGGAGAATTCAATGAAATATGGATGACACATCTTTGTCTATGCAGGCAAAAGGTATGTCTCAAGCCTTGAGAGCTTATGATAAGAGTAGGAGCTAAGTTTGAATTGGACCCATTACATTTGAATTGAGACAAACATTGCAACTAAAAGTGCTGATCATGGAGACTGCTCTTCTGCTCACTACAGCTTAAAGAAAGTGCAAGTGCAACCTAATCTTTTTTTTTTATTATTGGTGGAACCTCCTCAACAAAATAAGATAAAAGAGAATTATGTATTTGTGAAGTTCAAATTTGAATGAGTTTCCTTAATTTTCTTAGGACCCATTTGGATGAGCTTCTACTTCTTGTTTTTTTAACTTTTAAAAGTAAAAAAAAAACGAAAGTTTTGAGTGCAAAAAATTTGGTAGTTACTTTAAAAAGTTGAGATAGTAAAAAATTCTTGCTTCTTCAACTTTTAAAAGTAACTATCAAAATTTTGAATTATAGAAAATATAATTTTTTTATTTTATTTTTTTACTTTTAAAAGTAGAAAAATAAGAAGTTGAAGCTTGTCCAAACGCACCTTAAATTGTCTTAGTGCATGAAAACTCAGGTATAATTCTGGTCAGCTTAGTCCCAAGGAATCGGTGCCAATCTTCACTCAATTAATCCATTTAATTTGAACAACCATTTTTCTTTGGGCCTACAGAGAATGGAAATTTGTGTTGGTCCAAAATTTCAACTATCTGCATGACTTCACCATATATTCTCATTAATCATCTGTCCTATTCTGCATTTAATTCAGAACAATTAATTTGTCAAGTCAAATGGTTTATTCATCTGAGTAGGTTGATGGGTTTAATTTTATTTATTTTTTTAATTTTCATTCAATATATCCCAGGTAATACCCAATAAATCACTGGGACCCAACCAGTGAATTGCACCATACATATATATATATATATATATTCTCTGTATTAATTGTTCTAGTGTATGTCTTTTTATAACATATTTTCTCTCACTAGAATCTTAATCTTTCTGATTCAAATACCTACAAATTGACATACATCTCATTCTTTCTTTCATTTTTTTACTGATTTTGCTTAAAATCCAAGGAGCAAATGGTAATCTATATTCTATAAAGAAATTCACACATCACCAACCAACTTAGGTGTTGTCTCCTCTCCTTAGAAAAATTCCCACAAACTTTATAAAATCCAACCCACCTTTTACATCTACCCAATTTAAGACAAGAAGACTTTCTTCTCTTCTCAAATATGTCTAAAGGAATTGTAAGAAAACATGTTCTGGAGAAGAACAGAAGCTTTAAAGAAAAAGAGAAGCCAATTAGCCAGAGTTTCTTTTCCAAACACCTCAAGAAAGTTTACCCACTTGGGCTTCATAGAAGCACTTCATCTCTTTCATTATCATCGATATCGTTATCCTTGTCACAGAACTCCAACGACTCTCCTCTTGCGGATTCTCTCTCTCTCCTAGATCGAAAGATCCCATTATCGTTCCGCCGGAATGTACCACCTGAAAAGAAAGAAGTCTCAGTAGTACCTATGGTTAAAAGTGTCCAACAACACAGTCAGCCGGATTCTAATGCTGGTGGGGACTTGAAGAGGTGCAATTGGATTACAAAGAATAGTGGTAAGAACTTAGAAGCTATAGTTTGTAATCAAATATCATAAATTTTGATTTTCTGTTTACCCTTCATAGGAAATAATCTGCAGTTTGTTAGCATATATATACAAAAAAATGATACATATATCTTATAAATGTAGTTACTTATCCAGAATTGTATCTAAAAAAACCCGGGCATCTTGTACTTATCTACTGATAAATCGCCCGGGTTTTTTTATGATAAATTCCAATTCAACATATTGTACTATCTACTGAAATTTAATAAAGAAAGTGACAAAAGATGGTTAAATTTACTTAAAAAAGAAGAAAGTTGCCAAGCTTCTATGGCTAGCTAGCTGTTGAGTGATCAACAACATTAATTATGAAGGCTAAGCTTCATACTTTAAAATCTTAATCATGGCTTTTAATGATGGTTGTTACAACCATTCCCCTGCTTCAATTTTAATAATGAATATGAAAATGGGTATCAGAATACCAACTGCAGCACCACACCACACATTATATCAACATGAACTTGGAAATAGGAATTGCTATTCCACAGTAGTTACTTACCAGCTACTCTGCCAACTATATATACAATTATGTATATATACATATTCACTTGAGTATATGAATATATGTATAGAAAAGATATTATAATTAATGAAACAAAATTAGAGAGATTTGACTTTAGGTTTTGTACAGATAAAGTATATGTACAATTCCATGACGAGCGGTGGGGAGTTCCTGTTGATGAAGACAAGTAAGTCATTTTTTATATTCTTAATTATTGAATTCTACCTGTCAGTTATGGAGTACCTTTCAAATTTAAAGTGGTAATTTTTAATTACCAAACAGTCAATTGTTTGAGTTGCTTTCAATGGCTGGTATGCTGATGGATTACAATTGGACTGAAATTCTAAAAAGACAAGAGCAACTAAGGTAATTCTTTACTACCCATCAATCAAATTTTCACAGCTGGGAAAAATCTTTAATTTTTCTCAATTTTTGATGTTGATAGCATATGTAATTCAAGCTTGTGTTTGGTTGATAACTTAGAGAAACTTTTGCTGGATTTGATCCCAACACGGTTGCGAAAATGGGGGAGAAAGAGATCACAGAAATAGCTTCCAATAAAGCACTCATGTTACCAGATAGCAGAGTGAGGTGCATAGTAGACAATGCAAAATGCATATTGAAGGCAAGTTTCATAAATTAATTATCTGTACAAACTTTTTCACTTGGAATTTCATTAAAATGTACTAATGGATTGCTTATGGTACTTGGGTTTTTGATCAATATGCATATAGATTGTGAGAGAATATGGATCTTTCAGCAGCTATTTGTGGGGTTATGTTAATGAACAACCAATAATCAATGGATACAAGTACCCAAGAAATGTTCCTCTAAGGACTCCAAAAGCTGAGGCCATTAGCAGGGATTTACTTAAGCGCGGATTTCGTTTGGCAGGGCCAGTCATTGTGTATTCATTCATGCAAGCTGCAGGGATGACAATGGATCATCTTGTTGATTGTTTTAGGTTTGGTGAATGCATAAGCCTTGCAGAAAGATATTTTGAGGCACATGCATCTAACATGAATATGTACTAATTCTTTAATTTGGGAAGCTTTCCAAAGTTGTATAAAGAAGTAACTGTCTTCTATAAGCATAGCTACTCTCTCTCTCTCTCTCCCTCCTGGGCTGTGTAAAGCATAGATATTCCTATAAAGGTTTTGCATGAAATGGAATAGAAATTTGAACCAACATTAAATTGTTCATCTTCGATTTACTGTTTACTGCTAGATGATTGTTGCAGTTGCAGGCCTGCTAAGAATCAAATTATTAGACCAATATCATCACAATGTGACTGCTCTTTTTGTCACTCAATTTGAATACCAAAATGCCCCACACTATTTAATGTGTTGGTCAGTTGGTGTGATATTTGCAACAATTGTAATGTTACCAAGACACCGACCCCTCAGCTTCTCAAGTTACTAATTTGGTGGGTACTAACAACTGTATTATATTCATGGGAATGACAATGATGGCAGTGATGCTGATGCCATAGAAAATAATAAATTTTTTGATACCATCTTATAAAAATCTAGGACATTGGATTCTGACCAAGATTATAAAATAAAACCTACTTGTTAATCAAAACCCTACACCCTATCTGTTGGAAAAATAAATACCTGGTATAGTCTGATGAATCTCCAAAGTAGAATAAAACGCCTCAAGTCACGTTACTGTGTCGCTTTCCTAAAGACAATATTTGCCCCCACAAATGTGTGCACCGGGTTGACAGCAAATTCGCCTTAGGATAAAATGAGGCTGATGTGATGATCCTCTACCTGCGTATGCACGACGAAAATAGAGCAAAATATCGTTGATGTATAATCCGAATGAACCGAGCAGCGCGCTTCAATTTCCGCAGCAATCAGAAACGCAGCAATGAAAGCCTGAAACCCACGAGAGGAAAAGGAGAAGGAGAGAATTTTGATTCTGGATTCTGTATTCTGTAATCTTTAATCTGAATTCTGGTATGGCCAAACCCCCTATTTATAGAGGGGTTCGCACCTTTTGGTTGCACCATTTCGCACCAAAGGTCACAACCTTTGGTTGCCCAATGGTTGCAACTGTTTGGTTCCCCGTGCTCAGGTCGGCAGCAGATCCAGATCCAAGACCCAGGCCCAATATGATTTTGTCCAAAAAGAATAGGGCCCATTGGATCTAATGACCCAACCCAGCCCAGCCCCGGGCGGGCGGGCGCGCGCGTGTGGTTTATGGGTCCAAGCCCATTCTTGCTTAGGTCCTCCCTCCTCACAAAACATGGGTACCCATTGGGGCCCAACCCATAAGTCCAAACTAAGGACTTATAAATCATTTATCCTTCTTTTGTTTTTCCAATGTGGGACAAGTGCAAAAATGCACTTTCAAGCTTTTCTAAAGAACATAGAAAATTTTCAAAAACCCAATATAATAACCCATTATAAAATACTTTATTTTGGAAATATTCAACAATCCCCCACCATTTTCAAAATACAAGATGATGATTCTTCGTTCATTTGGCAGCCTTATGCATAAGTGAAGGTGTTTTATTGATTTGAACCTTTCACTTTAGTGAAACTCATCAGAGTTAATCAAGATGACATAGTAGACGTATATTTGAACTAGCGATCTTATATGATTAACCGGACATGTTTCACACACAAGACAAAATACCTATAGTATTCAAAAACCTGACCCATGGATTGGCCTTGGGTCTTTATCCTATTTCATGAGTGCTCTAGAGTGAAAGCCCTTGGACATCATAGGAAGCGGCACCACCTCCACACTCATATAGGTAGACTTATAAAGTACCCCTGTAATTACAGTACTCCAACTGCATCGTTGTAAGTCTATTAAAAGTTAAATAACTCATCCTTCTTCTTTTCACATTACAAGTACCAAGCACTTCAACCTTGGGATGAATATAATTTAAGATTCTCAATGCATGTTAAGAATCTTGAGTGCTTGCTATCACGACATATGGTGTACTTTGCTCATTGAACTCAAGGACTTGATGTTTCAAGTGTTGAGTCGAGTTTCCACCAGGAGTGATAAATTATGTGGGCTTCAGTCCCATCCCTTTTGATGTTTTCCACACTAAATCCCTTGCAAGTCCTTTTGTTAAAGGATCAGCCAAATTTTCACTTGACTTCACATAGTTTATGGTTATTACACCATCTGTAATCAATTGTCTCACATAGCTATGTCTAAGTCCTATATGCCTGGACTTACCATTATAAATTTGGCTATAAGCTCGTGAAAAAGTTGCCTCACTATCACACCGCAAAGATACTGGTGCCATAGGTTTTGGCCACACAGGTATTTCCAGTAACAAATTTCTCAACCACTCTGCTTCTTTACTGCTTGAAGCCAATGCCACAAATTCAGCAGCCATGGTTGAATCTGATATGCACGTCTGCTTCTTTGATCCCTAGGAGATTGAACCACCTCCAAGTGTAAAGATCCAACCACTTGTAGAAGAATGATCCTCACTGTCAGTTATCCAACTGGCATCACTATTACAAAAAAGCCCAAAGAAGACGGTTTTAAAACCATCTTTATGGGAGCCGTCTTGTTTGCCTAAAAATAAAAGAAGACGGTTTTTTGACCGTCTTCTTATATGTAATATTGAAGACGGTTTTAAATTGTCTTTAATAAAGAACCTACGAAGACGGTTTCAAAACCGTCTTTGTTAAGCTGTGCCTAAAAAGACGGTTTTGAAGTGTCTTTTTAATCATAAATAAGAAGACAATTTTAAAGCGTCTTAAATAACATACATAAGAAGACGGTTTTTGACCGTCTTCGTTAAATTGTACCTAAAAAGACAGTTTTCCAAGACAGTCACAAAACCGTCTTAATTTAGTCACTTCTATTTCACAAGAAAAGTCCTCATTTCCATTTATAATGGATTTAAAACCGTCATTCTTTAGTTTGTTCACAACCTGTGTTCATAATCTACAGATATATAACAATATATATTGCTGTCATTCACCCATACATGCATACAAAATATCATAATCGATCCAATATTAACATATATGTGTGGTATAATATTCAAAACATGAGAAGAATTATACATGTAATGGGAATTTACACTTGTCACCAACTTACAAAAATCAAACTTAAGTACATGTATACGTCCACATAATTTTTCTAAAGTACAAAATCCACCTATGAAATAGCAGCCTTTGTAAAACAAGTAGCACATCCCCAAAATCCAAAATGACAGTGCCACGTGCCTTTAACGCTCAAGACCTACATAAAATATAAAGAGATGCACAAGTTTTAGTTCGAAAATCATAGTAAATACATATTGCTTTAAACTATATCAAAAAGATGCTAGCACATAAAAAATGCCCAAAATAAATAAATGTCATATCAGAAGTAAATAAAAAGAAATGCAAATTTCATTTGAATTATTCAAAATAAGAAAACAATGACATCAATGGAATTCTAAGTTAAAATGGTAGCATATCATCCATAGGAAAGTATGAAACGAAATAAACTTGTTTTTCGAGACGAAAATCCGGCAGAGGTTCGTCTATTTTTGTAATATTCTCAAATTTTTACCTATCAAATTAAGAATACATAACACTTTTATAATTATATCCAAACAATATTTCAAACCAGCG
>JAESVK010000847.1:954294-977373 GCA_017140935.1 Hamamelis virginiana | reverse complement strand
TAACACTTTTATAATTATATCCAAACAATATTTCAAACCAGCGATCTCGCACAAACCCAAATTAGTCTCCATCCAACCTCCTCCCCCAAAACTACAATATTTACAGCGATCTCACACAATTACAGCTCAAACTAGCAATAACACTTCTATACTTTGTATTTGTATAAAAATAAGAAACGATGGAAAAACAAGTGGGGAGATTGCTTTTATACCTCATTCATTCTGTTTTACCACCCAAAAAATACTTCATTTGAACCAATATTAGCAGCCATCCTCTCACATGTGATCACGTATGTAGTTCATTAGTTCCACTCTCACCTCATCCATAGACTCTTTACAGTATTCTTCTTCATTTCCAAACTGCAAGAAGATGTGAAATATGAACATTTCATTTGTTATATAGATACAATTTACTTTTACTAAAATTCATTTATAAAGAGTTCAACCATCTCACCAACTCTCTAGGATGGGTACCATGCGCATCCATAATGTCCTTCATGTACTTCATGACATAATAGCCACATTCCACATATCCTGGTTGTCTAGGGCACTACATACATAATAAATTATATATCATTAAGTCACACATTTCATATAACTATTATCATCAAAATGCATGTTTGCATCAAATTGTTACTTACTAGAACTTTCTCAAATGATGCAATCTTTGGATTAGATTCGAACCTCAAAATGTAGTCTAAATTTTTGCATACACTGCATAAAGTGTAAATTAATTAAGTAAATTAATGTTTAACTTCATATACTATCATTATTGTTAAGCTTAGGGAAATAGATATTCAACTCACTAAGACAAAATATCTTGTACGTGTTTATCCACTTCACCTCCTAATGGATCAAAATACAAAGTATGCCGCTCTGAAGGGTCAATAATCGCCAATACCCAATGATATCTGAAATAACAATGTCCCCAAGTTTTTACAAGTATACTGAACATAAACCAGTAAAAAAAATTAAAATATAAAGAGACCAATATAAAGACGTACCCAATGTTGAATGGATAGAAAAATAATTGTCCTTGCTCAGCTGTTTCCTTATTATCACATAATGCTTCAGAGTTATCATATTCTGAGTGACCAGCAAATCCAGCCGGTTCAGCAAATCTATAAAGTCGATCATTCCCAGTCTCCTTCGCCTTCTTATGGAGAGCGCTACAACAATATATGTAAGAAACATTACATTATAATTTAAGGATGCATACTACTCGCACAAAAATATTAATAATAGTAAATGCTTTCAACATGCTTAGTTTACTAACCACATGAACACCTTCATGAGGGAGGCTCCTATTTCTTTAAACTTGACTAGATCCAATAACTCATCCCTAAAAATAGATAATGTCGATGAAGGGACATAGTTTTCATTGTTAGATCGAAAGACATCACGGTCTACCTTCACATATATCGCCGCACTAGGTTTATCTTTCGTAGCGCGCTCAACCAGCTTTGCAAATTGTTTGATAATAATATCAAAACCATTTGACTTATGCGGCGCTTTCACAGGTTTCTATGTATAAAAAAAAATGTGAATTACAATACTTATATTCATAAAACATTAACATTCATATATAAACTCAAACTAGTTTTACTAAAACATAAGCAAAATTTATAATTTGGTGTACCTTGATAATATCCAAAACAACAAGCTCCCTAGGCCAAGCCACGAACCCACCAACTGCTTCTTGGAGTGTTGATGCACCAATAGTAGGAAAAGGAATGCGCTCGGGTTCATATTCGATTTTATTTATGGAAAAAACTGACACTCGAGCGTTTCCCTCACCCAATGGGACTCCATGCAGAATAAAAGAAGCATCTTCATTATACAAATAACCTTTCGCATACGAGACTGTTTCTTAGCCAAAGACTCTCCATGCCAAAACCACGTGACATATCGTTGATCAATGCCATATATGAACAAATGGTCTTTTACCTCTTCAGGAGGTAAACACTTACAATTAACACATACTACGCATGGACATCGAATGACATTACGACCATCTGCATTAAGTTTTGCAAATTCCAAGAACTGATCAACCCCCTCATCGTACTCGCGCAATCTTCTATCCATGGACATCCAAGATTTATCTAACGGTTGAACCATACTCTACTATCGAAGGTTAAAGACCCTAAAACATGGATATAGAATTGAATAGACTATTAGAAGTTATATCAAGAAATCCTTATGAGAAGCTAATTGTTAATTTATTTAGTATCCACCGATAAAGAAATTACAGTAAATTCAAATTTCAAATATGCACGAGAGAGAGCGAGAGAGAGTACTAGAAAATTAAATTATGTATTTGACCCAATGTCTAAGTAGGATAAAATTCAATTTCAAATAAGTTTTAAATTGAGCCCAAAATGAAACATATCACACATGCTAGTGCATTGTTCCTTTTAATTATATATTTTTTTTAATTGCAAGGAAAATGACTTCTAAAATAATACAAACATGCAAAATATTTGTAGATACCTTGCAGATATATCAATTGTGCAGGTTAATTCAATCAGTTCAAAGAAATCAAGAGACTAGCTCAACATGAAGAATGTAAAGAAGTGATAATGACCATTCCTTCAAACAGGAAACTAGATACTATGTATAGGTGAAGCAACTCCGTTTGTTGGGGTTATTTGAATGAATAAGTGAAGAGTCACCAAGTAAGGGTTAAGTATTATGATGTATTGGGGTTATTTGATCACCAAGTAAGGGTTAAATTTGGTTGCATGAGATGTTATGTTAAAAGTCAAAACATGCGCCTTAAAAAGGGGAGACAGAATTGCATTATTGAAACACATTTTAAAAACTAATCAATAAGTCAAGCATCAATTATGAATGGAAACAAATACTTCTTAACAACGTTTTGATTTTTAATCAATTATGCTCCGTTTGGTTTCTGAGAAGATGGATGACAACAATGTAAAAGTTGGAATCTTACAACAAATTATTCAGTCCTCTTCTTTCTTCCCTGTTCCTTTGTCTTCATGGAACCAGACAAGGGATTAGTAGCTAACAAGCTAGCTTGATTAAGACAATAAAAGAGAAACCACCATTGGGAAATAACAAAATATCCCAAAATTTTCATCAAACAAATGAAACTCACATTTATTCAGCATATTTATAAAAATTTCCAAATTATTTCTGAATATCCTAAATATAACTAATAATAATTCTGAATTTCCTAAGTTATTTTGAATAATTATGAAATGGCAATACATCCTGCTTATTAACTAGCATTGGTTTTCTTAATCTCAAGTTTTTTATAAATTTTTTTCTGAATTTTTCCCAATAAGTTTTTGAATAACTTTTGAATGAATTATTCCTATGCCAAACACTTCCCAAATCCCAAATCACTATGGTCAGGAGGAAATAAGCAGTTAGCATTGCCAACTCGTATGTGTCATTTTGAAACATGAGCATCAGACCCAAATTAGACAAAAAAAATTCCTATTAAAGAGTTGGAGGAAGTATTATTTTTATAGGTAGTAGGAGCAAGGGATAAGGGTAGGAAAGAAGTCCAATCAAAGAACATATTAAAATTCAATTGAACATATTAATAGCTACATCAGGGTTCTCCTATTTAATTGAAGTTTACAAATCTAACAAGGGAACAACAAATTTATATTATGAACCATAGAAGAAGAAGACAAGACAGCAATTGGGTAAGTTGACAAGAATTTCCCTAATAACTTTTGCTTCCATATTCATCAAAGGATCTACATATGAGCTATCAATTTGATTACATAAGGTTAACAGATCATTATAATAACCAGCAAGAACTTGTTTTTCCTCATCAAACCTAGGAATTTAATTGGTAGCATTTTCATTGACGAAATATCATTCCATATGACCTATTATTTGGATTCTGCTAAAATTAAGTTGGGAAGTAGCATCTTAGCTGCAGCTTCTTCTTGAGAAAATTGAATCTATATAAGAATTCCATATGGACAATGGGGTCTGGATTTTTGGAACCTTAAGGTGTAAGTCTCACAATGAAACATGCCCTATCTTGGTGGTGTAGAACCAGGAATCGTGAGGTTGTCTTAGTCTCGGAGCTAGTTCCCGATGCTATCATTTGGACCATTTGGAAAGAGAGAAACAGAAGGATTTTTTATGGAGTTGAGCTGAATGTGGAGGGTTGAAGACTAGATAGCTAGACATCTTTTTGTATGGAAAGGGTCTGGAAGTTTTTGGCAATCCAATCCTCTTCCATGATTTTTTTTTCTTATTGAGTTTTTACAGCTTTAGATGAATTTTGTTTTTGTATACCTCACGTGTGCAGGGTTTGTCAATCCCTTTTATTTTTCATTTATAATACTTACTTTTACTTAATAGAAAAAGTTTGACTAAAAACCTTGTCAAATTGAATTTTAAATTGTGAAGTTTGATTATTCAGATTACCTATTAGCATAGCATTATAAATTAACGAACTTAATGTCCTCTATATATAATATAATTATATACGAAGAGTGATTTATTTATTCTTGTTTCTCTAATCTTATTTGCGTCACTCTGTTAGGATTTGCCTTATCAGTGTGTCTGTATAGCTTGTCATGTCCATATGCCGTATTTGTGTCCATGCTACCTAAGCTGTAGTCTTTGAGTTAATAGTTCTGTGATACTTTCCAGTTTCTAACTGCACTGCTGATTACCTCTAGTTTGGATTGTTTTATATTGATAAATCATCATATTTGGTTACCTCTAGTTTGGATCGTTAAATACTTAAATATTGATAAATCATCATGTTTCCTAAATCGTTTACTTATTTTATGTTTCCTAAATCGTTTACTTATTTTTATCTTTTTGAAGTTGTTACCTTGCCCTAGGGGAAATTGAAGAGGCATCCCAGTATTTCAAGAAGTGTTTGCAATCAGGAAGCTAGTGATGTCTGTGTGGATCGAAAAATTTTAGTAGAAGCCTCAGAGGGCCTACAAAAGGCACAGGTAAAGTGATTATGTCTGTGAAATACATTAGAATATTTGCAATCATTCTTTTCATTAAGTCAGCGACTCAGTTCCATGGTGATCTATATCAATGTTGACATTATCTTTTACAAAAATTCCAATTTACTTAGCACGCCTAAATTTCCAATAATTTAATAACCTAAATCATATGCACATTATATTGATGAATGCATTATCATTTCAAGCCACAATGACTTCTTGTTGAGGAGGTCATCTTCTTCAAAGAAAATGCTTGAGTTGTCCTGCATAGAAAAGAAACTGGGAGGGTGGGGTGCTGAGGTGAAGGTGGAGGGGTAATTGTCCAATTAATAACTTATTTTTCAATCTTGCAGCATATTTTATGAAAAATAATTAAATAAATAAATAAGGCTCAAGGTAGTACACATAAAGTATTAAAGAATATTATGGAACCTCAAAATCTAATCAATGGAACCTCAAAACCTCAAAAGTATTAAAGATTATTATGGACATTAAAGGTTTAAACTAGCAAACAGTGGGCAACTGTCTATGGCATGAGCAGCTGTGCTATAGTAACATCAATAGTACCCGCCAACCGGCTAACATAGTGTAAAAAATACCTGCAGCGAATACTACTACAGTAAATTCTTAATAAAACCTAATTTATTTTCTAAATAATTACTAATATTGAATGTTTAATGAGTAACCACTAATTAAATTAGCTAAGTACACCTTGATTTGGATTATATCAATTTTAATATAATGAATATCCCAAAGAAACCCAATTTGCCACTTCTTTTTTTCTTTTAAACATGTTATGCATATTAGTAATTGCGACAGTAGTGCGAACAGCACCATGATACACTAGCATGAAGAATACTTGCCACAGTAACTCACCAAAACAATGCCTTGCTGTTGTACCACTTCAGTAACTTCTCTCAAAGTTCTAATTTATCTGCTACATAGTTACCAATATTGACAACCTAGTTCAAAGTAGTAATAAAATTACCTAATTAAACCCTCCATATACAATATAATCATTCCACTACAAAGAATGTCCTAAATAAACCCACCCAGTAAATAATGTTGCATTGATCGACATGATGCAGACTTCCGGCTCTCAAATGTGGGATGCAGGATTCGCTATTCAAGCAATAATCGCAATAATCGCAAGTAATCTAACTGAAGAGTATGGACTAAAGGTTTGGTTAAGAGAGAGAGAACCTGGAGACGAAACAGAGGAGTTCACCGGAGGATACAGAGGAGGGGGCGATGTGGGTTTTCCTTCGCCGCCGATGATTGAATCTCTGACCGGAGGAGAGGAGTTCACCGGAGGGAACCCAAAACCAGCTGTAGATTGTTCCTTTCTGACCAAGAAAGTGACGAGGAACAGAGGAGAGGCAAGTATAGCTATCCCACGCGATGAGGGTTTTGGATGCCGCCGATCATGGCTTCTCTGACCGGAGGCGCGATGTGGGTTTTGGTCTGGTTTCACTATCGACTCTCTGACCGGAGGAGAGGAGCTCACCGGCGGGAACCCATTCGACGCAGGTCCATTGTTCTTCTCGAGGTTGACGCAGATGAAGGAGCACAAGAGGGTTTCGGGTTTTGGTCTACCTTCACCTCTGACCGGAGGAGAGGAGCTCACCGGCGGGAACCCATTCGAGGCAGGTCCATCGCTCTTCTCGAGGTTGACGCAGACGAAGGAGAACAAGAGGGTTTCGGGGAATGGTTTTGGAGGGAACCCAAATGAGGATGACGCACTATTGTAACTCTACTATTCTCTAACACGGTGCCGTTTTCGTTTCACATAAGAAGACCCTCATTTAAAACCGTCTTGAATATTATGGCTAATAAAGACTCTTAAAAAAAAAACCGTCTTGAACTCCTTAAAAAAAAGACAGTCAATGAAAAATGTCTTCTTTGTTATCTTTTGAAGTCGTTTTTTAAAACCGTCTTCTTCTTAGTGTCTTCTTTGGGCTTTTTTGTAGTAGTGCATCTGTGTATCCTTCTAGAATCGAAGGATATCCAGTATAGACTATTCCATAATCTATAGTTTTCCTCAAGTATTTCAATACTCGATAAACTGCATGCCAATGCACAGAGCTTGGGTTACTAGTGTATCTACTAAGTTTCCCAACTGCAAAGGCAATATCAGGTCTAGTGCAGGTCATTGCATACATCAAGCTACCAATCACCCTAGAATATAATAATTGATCAACAGCCCTACCAGTATTAGGATATAATTTTAAATGTGGATCATAAGGTGTAGACATAGTTGTATTATCATACTGATTAAATTTCTTAAGCATTTTCTCAATATAATGTGACTGAGTAAGAATTAATTTATCTTTTTCCCTCTTAATTCTTATTCCCAAAATAACATTTGCAATGCCCATATCATTCATCTGGAAGTTTGATGATAAAAATTGTTTTGTACTTTCTATAACTTCAAGATCAGTACCAAAAATTAACATGTCATCTACATATAAGCATATAACTACACCTCGTTTATCAGAAAACTTGCTATAAACACATTTATCTGATTCATGTATCCTATAACCATTTGATATTATAATCTTATCAAATTTTTCATGCCACTGTTTAGGTGCTTGTTTAAGTCCATAGAGTGATTTAATAAGCTTACAAACTTTCTGCTCTTGACCTTGTACTACAAAACCTTCTGGTTGCTCCATATATATTTCTTCTTCTAACTCTCCATTTAGAAAAGCTGTTTTGACATCCATTTGATGGATTTGAAGTTTATATATAGAAGCTAGGGCAATCAATACTCTAATGGTAGAGATTCTTGCTACAGGAGCATATGTATCAAAATAATCAATCCCTTCCTTTTAAGTAAAACCCTTAGCAACCAGTCTTGCTTTGAACTTTTCAATAGTTCCATCAACCTTTATTTTCTTTTTGAAAATCCATTTACAACCAATTGGTTTAAATCCAGGATGCATGTCAACAAGCTTCCATGTTTTGTTGCCTATAATAGAATCTATCTCATCATTGACAGCTTCTTTCCAGAAAGCAGAATCTTTAGATTTCATAGCCTCTTCAAAGGTTAATGGATCTGGTTCCATAACAGGTGAAACCATTGTCTGTCTATTATGTGAATTCCTAGTTCCTTCTACAAGATAAACAACAAAATCAGGACCAAAAGACTTTGCAGTCCTTACCCTTTTACTCCTTCTAGGTTCAATAGATTTACTAGGTTCAATATTTTCTTCAGAAGATAAATGAATTAATTCCTTTTCTTGATTAGATTCTAATTTTGGAATAGTAGTAAATCTATTTTCATAAAATACTGCATCACGTGATTCTATGATTGTATTTATTTCTATTGAATTATTGGGCTCAATTACCAAAAACCTATATGCTTTACTCTGTAGAGCATAACCAAGAAAAATGCATTCAATCCCCTTTTCTCCTAATTTTTTCCTTTTAGGATCAGGCAATCTTACAATTGCCCTACAACCCCAAGTTCTAAAATAATTTAAGTTAGGTTTCTTGTTTTTCCAAAGCTCATAAGGAGTCATGTTTTTCCTTTTGAAAGGAATTCTATTAAGTATATAACACGCAGTTAGCAATGCTTCACCCCAAAAACCAGTGGTTAAGCTTGAATTAGAGAGCATAGCATTTACCATTTCAGTTAAGGTCCTATTCTTTCTTTCTGCAACACCATTTTGTTGAAGTGTATAAGGTGCAGAAGTTTCATGTATTATACCCACATTTTCACAATATTCAGGAAAATGATATTCTCCACCTCTATCAGACCTTAGCCGTTTTATTTTGACATTACATTGATTTTCAACTTCTGTTTTATAAGCTACAAATTTACTAAGTACCTCATCTTTTGAATGCAAAAGATAAATATAACAGAATTTAGAAAAATCATCTATAAATGTCACAAAATACTTTTTGCCTCCTCTTGTGGGGGTGCTATGCATGTCACATACATCACTGTGAACAAGTTCTAGCAAAGACGTGGTTCTTTCCACTTTAGGAAATGTCATTCTAGTTATTTTAGTTTGCATGCATACTTTACATTTATCTCCTATGTTATTATCATACTTAGGAATTAAATCTAATTTAATCATATCATCCATTTTCCTAGTATTAACATGTCCTAACCTAGCATGCCATAAATAAAAAGAATCAAGCATATAAATAGAATTATTTATTTTATTAATATTAAGCTTAAACATTCCTTGATACAAATATCATTTCCCAACAAAAACTCCAACCTTAGACAGTATAAACTTATCTGACTCAAAAACTAACTTGAAGCCATACTTATTAAGCATGCTTCCAGATACAAGGTTTTTCCTAACTTCAGGTACATGATATACATTAGTTAAAGACAAAATTTTCCCAGAAGTAAATTCTAAATCCACTGTTCCTTTGCCTTTAATAGCAACTGTTGAAGAGTTGCCCATGTAGAGAACTGTTCCATCATCCACCGGTTCATAGGTGTTGAAAAAGCTCTTATCATTACACACATGTCTTGTAGCTCCAGAATCGATCCACCAATCCACCAATCACCAGCATCCTCGAGTACATTTATCTCGGAAATAACAGCCAGCATTTTATTTTTGGACTCTGATTCTCCAGATTTCTTTTTGAATGATCTACACTCACTTTTGAAATGTCCTTGCTTGCCACAGAACCAACATGTACCTTTCTTTTTCTTTGAATCTGAGTTGGGTTGACTTTTATTCTTGCTGCGCTTCCTATTATTAGAGTTCTTCCCTTTGCCATCTCCTTTGTCCTCCATCACATGGACTTTAGACACATGATCTCCAATCTCATCCTTACTTTCTTGGCGCCTAGTTTCTTCCTCCAAACGAAGGTGTTTTGCTAGTTCCTCGAGAGTAAGATCTTCCTTTTTGTGTTTAAGACTTTTCTTAAATTCTTTCCAGAAAGGTGGCAATTTTTCAATAATAAAAGACACAACTATGGAATCATCCATATTCATCTTTTGTTGCTTAAATTGGCTAAGAATATGTTGTATCTCATGAAATTGATCCATAACAGGTTTATTATCTACCATACTAAATTTCATAAAATGACTAACCAGAAATTTCTTGCTTGTTGCATCCTCTGCTAAGTATTTTGCTTCCAAAGTGTTCCACAATTCCTTTGCATTCTCCACGTGCTGGTAGATATCAAACAGAGAGTCTGCTAAAGCATTCAGAATGTGTCCCCTGCATATGTAGTCATCATTCTCCCACTTGGTTCTTTCCCGAGTCTGTGCTAATGTCTCATTTTCTTGCTCCTCTGGATATGGTGTTTTTAAAACATAGACCACATTTAGTGTGGTGAGTAGAAAATGCATCTTCTTCTGCCAACGCCTGAAATTTCTCCCATCAAACCGTTCTATCTTCTAAAATTCTGAGTCATTTGTTGAAGTGACTGAGCCATTATATTTTCAATAATAAACTTTATTATTATTATTAAATATTATTGAAAATACAATAATAGAATCAGTACACTAAAATTGAATTCTCAAATCTGGAAACTCAATTAATAACTCGGGAAATAAATGCTCTACTGCCCGATTATAAGTTTCCACAATTTGAAAAATAGTATGAAGACTCTGATATATTCTTCTTCGTCCGTCTCGAAAAAATCTCCTCTGACGAGCCAAACGACGCCTTATAAAAACCTGTCTTATTTCCCGTCTATTTCTTGCAGTATATCTTCTTGCCCGACGTAAAATTCTAACAATTGGAGGTTGAATTCGTCTGACTGGTCGCGGCATAACGAATATTGTGTTTAGATTGTTGGAAAAATAAATACCTGGTGTAGTCTGACGAATCTCCAAAGTAGAATAAAACGCCTCAAGTCACGTTACTGTGTCGCTTTCCTAAAGACAATATTTGCCCCCATAAATGTGTGCACCGGGTTGACAGCAAATTCGCCTTAGGATAAAATGAGGCTGATGTGATGATCCTCTATCTGGGTATGCACGACGAAAATAGAGCAGAATACCGTTGATGTATAATCCGAATGAACCGAGCAGCGCGCTTCAATTTCTGCAGCAATCAGAAACACAGCAATGAAAGCCTGAAACCCACGAGAGGAGAAGGAGAATGAGAGAATTTTGATTCTGGATTCTGTATTCTGTAATCTGTAATCTGAATGTGAATTCTGGTATGGCCGAACCCCCTATTTATAGAGGGGTTCGCACCTTTTGGTTGCACCATCCAATGGTTGCAACTGTTTGGTTCCGCGTGCTCGGGTCGGCAGCAGATCCAGATTCGCTCCAGACCCAAGTCTGCACACCCGCTCCAGATCCAGATCCAAGACCCAGGCCCAATATGATTTTGTCCAAAAAGAATAGGGCCCATTGGATCTAATGACCCAGCCCAACCCAGTCCGGGGCGGGGTGGGTGGTTTATGGGTCCAAGCCCATTCTTGCTTAGGTCCTCCCTCCTCACAAAACATGGGTACTCCTTGGGGCCCAACCCATAAGTCCAAACTAAGGACTTATAAATCATTTATCCTTTTGTTTTTCCAATGTGGGACAAGTGCAAAAATGCACTTTCAAGCTTTTCTAAAGAACATAGGAAATTTTCAAAAACCCAATATAATAACCCATTATAAAATACTTTATTTTGGAAATATTCAACAATATCTTGTACATGGTAGATTTGTTGATTAAAGGTGTTTTTTTTTTTTGGGGGGGGGGGGGGGTGAAGGAGAAATATCATTAAAAGCCTAAGTTACGGCACGAGAAAAGGTGATTCCACGAGCATCAGCATTACTCGGAAAAGAAATACAACTAAGACAAAATTAACATTAAGATTAAAACACATTTTAGTAAGAGCATTAGCACACTGATTTCTTTCCGGATGAGTATGATTAAGGTGCACCTTTTGCAACTTTGCGGTGAGATGATGAGTTGGGTGAACATATCCTTGAATATGACTGACCCAATGATTTAGTATCCAAATCCACATTAAGTATTGGTCCTCCTGCTGGAAGGCTAAACTGAGTCCATCCCTCAAAGCCCAGAGCTTGCCTGTGCCTGGTGTTGACTCTTGGATTTAATGTGCCCTGTGACCAATCAGCAAGAGTAGGTGCATTTACGTGAAAGATTTAAATGATGTATTAATATCAGAAAAAGTAATAAAAAAGAGAAGGTGCATATCTGAAAGAGCATGCTTTAATTTATATTGTTTTTCTACTTCAATTAATATTTAATAAAGCTTTTTGATATGACACAAAAAGATTGCTGCCCTAATTTCTTCTTCTTCTCCTTCTCTAATAATTGTCTTCGTGTTCTTCGATTCTTTCCTCTCCTACAAAAGATTATAAAGCTTTAGAGGATTGAATTCCAAATTTTAAAAGGAACAAACAATTGTTGACTGTTGAAAGTGCCAGCTTGCCTACTGGTAAAGTCTCTTGGTGAGCTTCAAGAAAAAGAAAAAAATGGTGGTAGACTGTTGATCACTCTCTCTCTCACATACAGATACACACACCCACAATCCAAATCAACAGCTTCAAGGGCTATTCTAACAAATGAAGGCCCATACTAATGGGCTTTTTTTTCAGTTTTTGGCCCAAATCATGAAAGGCCAAGGAAGCCCAAATGGATTTATAAGCACGTGGCACCCTAAGAGATTGGGTAGGATAATAAAATGCATGACCATAAACCCTCTTGATATGCAGAATGTTTATGACAGTATAATTGCTTAAATCAGATCGATGCCAGGTTCTACTCAAATAGAAACCAAGTTTACTCTTAATACAAATAGAAACCAAGTTCATTACAAGCCCCGAATCAACTGTTTGTGGTGTTTTATCTTACCAAATAATCTGCTCTAACTTCCTTCCTTTCCCATTATCTGTTTGGTTGCTGAGATAATGTAGGGAATGACAGATAAATTCATATTTTGAATCACAAATTTTTTATTTTCTAGTATTTGAGAAGACAAAAACATCTACTTGTAAGCTTAATCAAATCATTTGGCTCAGCTGGAGGTTTGTTTTTCATTTATTGAGAATTCAAAATTAAACAATCAAATATGTACAAATACTTTTCTTGTTTTCTTAGAGACCATAAAGGCATTATCCAGGTGTCAGACCCGTGAAAGTGACATCAAGGAAGGGATGAGCTGGATACAATTCTAACATGCAATATTGTTTTGTAAAAAGTGACCGCTCTCAAGACTCGAACCTATGCATTCGTGCTTGACAGCCTGAGACTTTTAGCCTTGCACCAGAAAATGGCGCTCCCTAAAATAAAATAAAATGAAAAAATCAAAATTTTAATTTCTTTTCTTTTACTACATTTCCTTGGTCGCGTCGCAATCGATGGGAGAACTAAAAAATAAGAAAGAAAAAGCCCAAGATAATCTCATCAGTGGTCCATGCCATGGTGAGTCTGAGCCTGCAGTGAGATGGAGAACATGATGAGTATGCAGGCCAGGAGCAATGGAAAGGCAAGACCCCATCTCACCTACATTCACTGTACCCGGCCATGTTTATCTATATTCCCCTGCATAAACTTATCTCTTTCATGAGTGTTTCTTCACTCACTTTCATGCAAAAAATTCAGCAGCATCCATAGCAGAATATTACATCACTTTCATTACAATTATTTATTTTAAGATGTGGGTTCTTCTTAAATACTTCATTTCTTTTTCTATCCCTTCATTTAATTACACAGATGTAGGTAGATAGGTTCCTTATACCAGAAAAAAGCAGTTTGTCAAACTGGAAAACAGTACTTTTTCTTAATCAAATTAGTTTTATTTCAGAATCAGAGAGTAAGTAAAGGATAATTCGAGCTGTTTAGAAGCTTATGAAATGGACCCATTTGAAGCCCTGAGTTTAACAATTCTTTGCCAAACATTAGCCATAACTATGTCTCTTAAGACATTATGAAGGAGACATGAAACAGGACAAGCCCCAGCCCCAGCCCCACAAATAGCCTTTCTTTGCTTGTTATATTGTTGCATCATAATAGCTTGAATTGCAAACCATAAAAAGATAATCAAAGGGCCCCTACTCCAGCCACAAGTGGCAATATAATACAAGACAATGACAATCAGAGATTAGGCTGTCACGTCGGTACACCAATATTCTCTCATTAACTTGTTAATCCTTTCATGCTTTTTCTCCGAGTCAAATTAAGCAACTTCATGATTAGGTTAGATGAAGAGGCCTTGTCTATTCTTAAATCATCGCTTATCGATGAAGACCTTCACCAAACCTATGCGTTTATCCTCTTCCGAAATAACTTTCCATTGGTACACGTAAAATTGAATTTTGTCAAGAGTGAGAAACCGAACCAACGACCAAAAAATTTCCAATTAATCAAGCTTTTATGGAATAAAGGCTTGCTGGTACCCAGCAAGAGGTGCTTAGTTGGGAAGGCTCTGTGTGCCATTTTTCACTTGACCCATTTAGCATACTTGTCCTTAACTGCATAAGAATACTTCTTTTTATCAGCAACTCAGCAAAAAATAGGAAGAAAAGTAACCATGACTGTTGAAACCTGAACTAAAAAGCATAGCTTAAAAGCCATAAACAACATAAAATTCCAGGTGTTTGATAGTTTTTTGAGGGAAAAAGAATGAAAGCAAAATCAAGGAGTCCTGTCATCTATGCTAGTGCTGTTGATGGAACCAATGGAGGAGTTGAAAGGGCAATCTCTAATTTGGTTTAGTCCTAAAATTAGTGAGAGCCCATCATTATTTATCTTTGTTGCTTTCCTAATATCTTTCTTGCTTGGGATGTCAGCATCACCAAACTTATTTGTAAATTGTAATCCTTTCTCTTCAATAGTTGCTGCTTAAGAACAAGCATGACGTATTTAGCAACATGACAAATGCCTTTTCTGGAATGAACTAACAGAAGTCTATAACGGGAGAACACAAGAAAAATAATTAGATAACAGAGATTAGTCTCTGGGTACGCGGCGCAATATAATTGACTGCGACGTCTGCTACCCACACGTCAGATTTCTCATCTGATCATATTTACAAAGGCTACATCAACATAATATATGCAGCCTGCAAGACGCGAGAACATTTTTATTTTATTTTTTGGTCATACTAAAAGGGATATGACTCCTAGACTTAGAGGTGTGCAAAAACCCGTTCAACCCGCCATAGCCACCCGATCCCAACCGAACCAACCCGCAACCCGCGATTACATATCTCATAACAGGTGAGGTCAGATGGATATGATAGAAATTCTATGAATCAGATTGGTTGGTGAGTGTCAATACCAAAACCTACTCAAGACCCGCCACCCGCTAACATTTATATATAAATATATTTATATATATAAATAATAAATTTACATAAAATGATTTAAAATACTTGTTATAAATTTAAAAAAAACAATACATGTTAGAAAAGTTAGAAAGCAGAAACCAAAAAGGGCAAAAACAAATACATGCTATAAATTTATAGCTATTTCTTTGCTATCAAATTGCTCCGTAAAATGTTGGATAGATCCTCCAAGGTATTTAAATATTATGTTATAAAGTGGTGATGTGTTTGTTTTTCATCATATTCAATGTTCAAATACGAGTGGAATCACATAGATTTATGCATTAGATATCTCTCATTCTATTTTGTTTATTATCTTTTCCAATTAATAAGCATTCTTCAACCCTTTTGCTTAGGGAGTTTCTGTAAATTTTGAGCAAAATTTCATTCCATTGTCAAATATATTCACCCTATTTTATATGAATGTGCCCCCTAATTCTTCTATCTTATTTATATTAATATGTATATACTTTCAATTTATGTGCCTTACATCAATTTTATAATTTTCATATTTATGTTTTAAATAGTTTATGGATAAGTCACATAAAATTATAGTTTAATCATTAAAGAACACAAAATTGTATTGTTAAATACGAATTTGAGGTGTCTTTGCTTGTTCAAATGAGTTTAGAGATTTTAGGTGTCTATAAAAAAAAAAAAATTATTGATTGACCCATCCAATCTGCCCACCCGTCGGTTGAAATCCGCCAATTTTTTCAACCAACCCGCTGGTTATTAAGGAATGCAGGTCGATTGGCGGTTGGAAGGATTAGCCACCCACCAATGGCGGATTGGTTGGCGATTTTACCCTCCACCCAACCCCAACCGACCTGCACACACCCCTACCTATACCTAGCATAATTCTCATCATTTCCCCTTTGTACTCCCACAAACTCAAAACACCAAATTAGTTACAAATAGCTACAATCACGATAATTTATGTAGTCTGCACCAATATTACACCAAAAAAAAAAAAGAAGGAAAACCATGACATATTACCCAACATAAACTCTGATTGAGAAGCTTTTTCCTGTTGCAATCCAAACATTGATGAGTATGGTTTCCCCAAGGAAATGGGTTCCAAGGAAATAAAAGTGAATTATGCTTCATTTGTATTCCACATATTCCTTTCTACTTATAGGGGATGAGGGAAAACACCAGCAGGCAGTGGGTCATCACTACTATGTTATATAAAGAAAAGATAAAACTTCAAACTCTATATCTTATATGTACTGGAAAGTAGCATAGATGCCCTAGCTCTACCATGCATTTTCAAATTTCATTGAGAATTTTAGGTACACATCTCCCTTAGAGCTGATTACAAACTGTGCAACTCATTCTGCAGCCGGCAGGCAAGGAAAATGCAAAATTCTATAATAAAATGTGCAACATTTTACAGCTACCAAATTCCATCCCTTTTCCCACTTGTGTTTTCAAAGAATGCTGAAGTACAAAAACAAATAGCTGCTCCACAACGTATTCTGTCAATCCAATTACATCCTCTAAAGATCCAGAAACAAATGTTCGAAGTTAAAAACTAACCACAAAAATCATATATGCAAAGCAGTACAACTTGGACACCAAAATAGCAGCAGGATTCCCAGATCTGTGATACCAAATGAACTGATTCAGCCAAACATTGCAACCCAAATATACAAAGATGAATATCATCACAATCATCATATCCTACCAGACAGCGCTCATTTCAATTGTTTAGGGTTAGTGTTGGCCACA
Source organism: Hamamelis virginiana (assembly GCA_017140935.1). Lineage (NCBI taxonomy): Eukaryota > Viridiplantae > Streptophyta > Magnoliopsida > Saxifragales > Hamamelidaceae > Hamamelis > Hamamelis virginiana. The sequence continues at coordinate 960,407 of JAESVK010000847.1, read as the reverse complement.
TGGTTTCTATTATGCCATTTCAAATATTATAACTTCAGCCATGCACTGATGCACCTCTCCCCATGTTTCCCTTCCATATATTTCAATCAAGGCCAGTTGAGAAAACACAATCATAAAACACTACCGCCATTCAATCCGATACAACCGAAAAGATTAAATTGAATAAATCAAAACAAGTCTAAGAAACACAGAACTCAATATTTACATAATAACCCTTTAGGATTTCATTCTACAAATTATTTATCTAACAAGTCCATAAGGAGTGAAAGAAGGGGGAAAAAAAAAATCAAAACGAAACTGTAAAAAAGAAATACAACCAATTCTAACCAGTCCTTCACTCCGCTGCCAGAAAGAATATTTACAGCAATTCTACTGTTGCGATTGTTTCTTCCAACTACAACACGTTCGAGGGAGAAACCCATAAACCAAATCTATCCTAACAATCCTTCACTGCCGCAAACCTGCAGTCTTATTCTTCATCTTCAGTTCTCTCTTATACCAACATATAGTTACCTCAATCTCAAAACTGGCATGAAGTCCCAAGCCGCTGTCTCTGCCTCTGACCAAGGGTCACAGATTTCCGTTTGTCAAAGGCTGGGTACAGCAGCTCCTGGAACCTATCCATAAACAATGCCCATTCCTCCTCATTCATGTCAGCCAACTTCACGAAGCACATGCTTGCAGGAAGCTGCTCATTTGAACTCCTGTGCCCAGATGATGTATTTGCCAGATGGCCATTCTCTGGTTTAGTTCCTGGGTATTTCGGATATTTCTGGTTCTTCTCACCTAAAATGGTACTCTTCAATGACATGGATAGCTTTGAAACGGTAGGGATCCTTTTTGGAGCTGGAAGGCCTGCAAATCCCTCTTGCTCTTCTTCGCCTTCACTTTCCTCCTCCTCCTCCTCAATGCTTTCCTCCAGCCTAGAAAGTGGACATCGGCCATTCCCACTTCCAATCCCAAAATGGAATGGTGCTCTGCTCATAAAATCATCTGCTGCCAACTTTGGGGTAAAGTCCAGTTCTGCTTCCTCATAGTCTATATCAAATAGGAATTCCTCATCTCCTACATCAACCTTGGGAGATAACACTTCCCTCTCTGCTATCAGCCTTCTAGCCTCAATACATACAACCTCGAGCTCACTAGGTTCCTCTTCCCCACTGCGGAATTCCCTGCTCATCATCTCACCAATCTCAGCAAGACAGAGACCAAAGGCAGCAGCTTCCTTGAGGAAAATTGTGCAGAGAAACAAGACCCGGAGACAAGCCTCTCGAATCATAGGGAGCTCTAATCGCAGCATTTCAGAATCTCGAACAGGATCAAGCTTTTCAATGTACTCAAGCTCATCCTCTGAGAAAGGAATTGAAGCTTGAGGCCAATGGATCCATTCAAAGTATGGGTCCTCCAAACTTTCTGGCAGGCAAAGGCCATGATCAATTGGAATGAGCTCCACCTGACCAAATCTCCCAACACCGTCAAGCTTCCTGACTAGAAGATTTCCAGCGTGCCTATCTGTGTTAAATATCCTAATGTCTAATATGCCAATACGATGCACAGCAGCAACTGGAAAGCTTGAGGTCCCATGGTCGCTGGCATCAAAGTCATGGGGAATGAACTTTTGGAAGGATGCAATCTTGCTAACCTGCTTCTTGTTGTGAGGCTTATTTCCATTCACCCCATCATTGACATTAAAGATTGAATGAGTGATCTTCACGAGCGTAGTGGGAGGCACATTTGCGAAGTTACCATAGTCAAGAAGATAAGCTGCAACTTCTCTAAACCCTGTCTCTCCAACCCGCACTGAACGTTTCAAACCCGGTTGCCCAAGAGCTTTGCCAACAAAGCCTTTTGGATTGTTAGGCGCAAAAGGTTCTTCATCCGTTGGCTTCACAATTGCAACACTCTCACCTCTGCAGTTTCTAAAATAGTATGCACCTCCAAGCCCGCTATGAACAGGAATCGGATCAACCCCCATCTTAATTGCCTTCACAATGTCCTTGACAAGATGTTTTGTTCTAGCAAAGCAATTCGTTTGCCCTAATATCTCAATAGGACCACTCTGATCTCTGTGCTGGATATCCCTCCCAGTAGGTGAGAGACATGGAGTTGATGAGCTCCTATGCATAAAGTTTCGTGTCAGAAGGAGTGGCGAATCATTTCGAACGGCACTAAGATCATTCTTCAACACCATATCCCCAAAAGTCAGCGAGCTCTCCTCAGTTGAGACATTAAGGGCAAGCTGCAACCTCCTCTTCACAGTATGGGCATTGTCACTGCGATCTAATTCCATTCCAAAGACGCATCCCGTCTCAGTTTGCACAAAAACCCGCCTCCTGCCAGTGGATTTTCCTTCCATTCTCTTATTAGCATGGTACTCCCCACTAAGAGGGCTCTTAAAGACTGCCACCGCCATTTGAGTCTGAACAGGGCTGTCCAAGTTAGGAGACATGAAAGGAGCTTTCCACAGCCAACAGAGGCACCGTTGGCAGCGAAAGAGAGCTTCCTGTTCTCTCTCAAGCAAGAGCCGAACCCAAAAGCCGTGATCAATTCAATATGAAAGACGTATAATTCCCAAACATTCATTAATAGAAGAAAGTGGAATTCAAATCGCCCCCGGGATTCTCAGAGCAGATCGCAAGGCACGAGAATGGAGACAGGAAAGAAGTGTAGCTCGATTGCTACATTGAGAAATCCATCTGATGATGCCGAGAAAACAGACCGCGGTGATCTGTAGAAGAACCATGATTCAATCACAAAATTCAAAGAGATACAACTGATATTTCTCACATAGACGGTAGGAATAAAATCAATGTGCAAAATCTAAACTCCCCGACGGCTGAATCCGAAAAGATAAAACGCATTTTTCAATTCTTGTAAAAATCGATAAATAATCTTGCTTATACACATTTCCAAAGCATTTATATGCATTATTAGCAATTGATTTGAGCCACTCCCGAACTGGCTCGAACTAAAATACTGAAAAAACTGTCAAGAAAATCCATAGTAGAATCAAAATAGTCTCATTAACCCTCCGTTTGGTTGCAGAGAAAACAGAGGGAAAGGAAAAGAAAGTTACAAAACTGACTCAACCCAAATTAAACCTAAATTTTTATGCGGAGTCCTAGAGTTTTTATTTCCTCGAGAAACAAACATTAACAAATCTAACATTCCTCCCATCCATTCTCGATTGAATTCCAAAAAACCGCAAAGTTTTGCCTAGAAAATCAAATCCTGAGAGAAAAAAAAAATACTCGAAATTCCAAAGACGCTAATCGAATCGATACCGATACGAAACTGACATTCAACAAAATCAACAAGATAAAACAACGTATTCGAGAAATAGAATGAATCAACTCACCGGAACACGAGATCTGAGAGAAAAAAACACGAATAAAAAATACACTCTCCGAAATACCACTGCCGTCGATGAACCTTCGAAGATGACAATGAATCAAAGGTCCGGCGGACAGAATCTCGGACACAGCAGAAAGTTTCTCAACGGCGGCGAGGATTCTAATGTAAATTATTCAATCAGCGACTCGTCTTTGCTGCTTCGAACGTTCTTTAACTCAGCGAAATTGAGGTTGAGACGGGTTAAGAAACTTAACCACGGTTTAACATGAGTCGGCCATGGCACCGAGTCACCACCCCTGTTTCCCCTTATGATTCCAACTTCGGAAGGCTCTAGAACACGTAACGTGAGCCGTTGGATCTGTAACCGATGACGGATTCTGGGCCGCTTGATGGACTCATCTCGAGGGGCGTGTGAAGGTGACGTGGAGATTATGGATTGGGCAATGACGTGGTGAAGTCACGGTCAAACAGGCAGCGAATGAGGTTTTTAGTTTGACAATTTCTGTGCCGATCCGATCGTCCACAACTCCGATTAATATTTACCGAAATTACCCTTAAACACCGGCAGACGAAAATATCCTTGGGCTCAAAGGAGTGGGAAATTGTTTAGTGTATGTCGCAGGTACATGAGGCCATGCAATGGTCCTACGGCGACGATATTATAGAATTTCTAGGACCTTACTCTTATAATGAAAGGTAATAGGATTTATCGGTCAGATTCTTTGGAGGGTGTGATGATTGCGATCAAGGTGATTATGACAGCAACTTTGGTTTATTGCATAGATAAGAATATGAGATATGGTTGACAGGAATTTGGTGTCACTGTGGGCGATCATTTCATAACCATGTCCTAGCTAGACTAATGATATGTAGCATGCATTTTTTATTTTTTATTTTTTAAAAAAATATTATGTAAAAATATATTCTTGCTCATTTATTAATATGGGCAATTTTCATGAATAATCCTAAGTTTCCAAAATATTACGGCTATAAATCCGATCCAAAACATATTACGAAAAAAAAAATTTAGGACATATATACCCTCCACTCATATGGGTATTTACAATTTGACCATTGAAATGGTCAAATTTTGGTACGGATGAATTAAAAAAAAAAATTGATAGAATCCCTAGTAATCAACACAGTTCCCAATTTTGGGGATTGGGGATTGTATATAAATCTGAGAATTGGGGACATTGAATGACATGCATGATGTGACATGTTGGAATTGGGGATTATTAGAAGAGTTTGGGATTGTGTTTAAATTTGGGGATTGGGGATTGTGTTTGATTTTGGGGATTATGTGTACACATGGGGATACTATGCAAATATGGGTATTGGAGATTTTGCGATAAATTGGGTATTTCGTCAGTAATTGGGTATTTGAGACTTTGTAAAAAATTGATGATTGCTTATAAAATTGAGGATTATGTGTTAAATTGGTGATTCTATGTAATAATTTTTGTAATTAAAAATTCGAGGGACATTGAATGACCAGCATTAAATGTTGACGTGACATAAAGTGGATTGAAAATTCTTAACAATATTGGTAATCATTAGATAAATTGAGGATTGAGAATTCTGTTTATTTTTTGGGATTATACATAAAATTGGGGATCCTATATAAATTGGTCAAACTTCAATTTTAAGGATAATTTCATTCAAAAAACCAGTAATAGATGTATAGTCGTAATATGTTTTGAATCGGGTTCGTAGCCGTAATATTTTGAAAACTTATAATTATTCATGGAAATTGCCCTATTAATATTAGAAAAATTACAATAGATTTTTTTTCTTCAAAAATAATAATAATTCAGCCAATCCAACAAGTCAATCTCTCTCTTTTAAGTTAGAAATCTACCCTTATCTCTAAATTCATTTTAATATTAATAAACAAATATTCGATGCAAACTATTAGCCCTAGCTTCCTCTTCTAAATCTATTAATGATAATCCAAAATTTTATATTAAAATAATTATTTTTTTATATAAGATGGTAGATTTATTTTTAAAAAAAAATTATCAAATAGAAATGAAAAAAAAAAAAAAAAAAAACCCTTAATTATAAAAGTAGCTCGAACTTTTGCTTAGAGTGGTAGATAACTTTTCTCATCACATTAGCAGGTTTGACCAATTATTAGAACGGTGGATAATTTACTATTATTATGTGAAACCTTTTCTCATCACATTAATTGGTCTGATCCACTAGGATTTTGTGGGCTCATGATTTTATCACAATTTCTTGTTTTTATTTTTCTTTTCCGAAAGAAACTTACCATTATTCCAAATCTCTCTCAACTTATATATATATATATATATAGGCCCGATTTAATCAATACATACTTATATATCTTATATAAGTATGAAACTAATAAATAATTGTGGGATGCATATTTTGAAAAACGATTGTTGGATTAGATGTTTTTCCTATGAATGCCATGCATGCCAAAAATCACGGTGATCCAATGTGAACATCTTAAAATATGAATAGTAAAAATTGTGACCGTTAAATACTGTCACAATTTTTCTTAGTAATATTTTTGAGAAATTGACTATTGGATCACTGTGATTTTTGGCATGCATTATATACATAAGTATAGCATCTAATCTAACGGTCAGTTTTTTAAAACATGTATCTTACTATTATCTAGTAGCTTCATATCTACATAAACATAAGCACATGCTGATTGGATCATCTCTCTCTCTCTCTCTCTATATATATATATATATATATATATATATATATATATATATATATAT
>JAESVK010000847.1:919292-938206 GCA_017140935.1 Hamamelis virginiana | reverse complement strand
CCCGAAAGGAGAAATGGCAAGGAATACCGGGGATCAATCAACGAGCAGAAATGCAACCTCTCTTTTAGTCAATGTTTTAAAATTCTTCATCGAACTAGAAAAGTTATCGAATTAAATGTTAATCGGTTCAACCGTCGGATCAATCGGATTGAACCGTGATGTCATAAATATATTATTTATTAAAATAAAAGTAGTAAATGATTCAAAATATAATTTTTTTTAAATATTTGTACAATCAATTCATATATTTGAATTTATGTGCAGTCATCAAAATTGAAAATTGATAATTACTATTGATCAATCTTTATTATATATACTTCTTAAAATGTAGATAAGAATATTGTATTATTAAATTAGGTGCTTGGGTTTCTTTTTGTTATTTGGGATTTTTTTAGACTAATTTGCCTTTTTAACTTTCTTGGCTTTAAGAGATTTTAAAAATATTGAAACTATTTTAGTCATTTTAGCACCTTTAAAAAAATTAAATTAATTTAAAAAAAAAAACAGATTGACTGGTTCAATTGTTGGGTTGACTGGGTTGAACATTTTTTTTTTTTTTTTAAAATGAATTTTTGTGGGTTAAATCAACCGGAGAGGGGATCGATTTCCGGTTCAACCGGCCGGTCCGGTCCAGGTTTGATAACATTGCTTTTAGTAATCAAAAAACTAAGTGCCCTCCAAGTTTATCCCTACTAGCATAAATCCCGGGTGATGCCCGGATATTAATATACTCGTGGAATATTAAAAATTTTATCAAAAAATATTTAATAAATAGTTTGATCAATTTTAGTTTTAATATTATTTAATAAAATATTTTTTAAATCTTGGACAATGCCCGGGTGTGAAAATAATAGTGGAACATTAAGAAACTAATCAAATATAAATATTTAGCAAATATTTTTTATCAATTTTAATTAATATAAATATTTAGCAAAAAATTTGATCATTTTTAATTTTAACACTATTGAATAAAATATTTTTTCTAAGGTTGTCTAGTTTTATACAGAAAATAATGAAAAAATATTTTTTTTTCAAAACTAACTGTGAATTATTATTATTATTTTAAAATTAAATAATATTAATGGAACTTTTTTAGCCATCATTTGGACTTAACATGTAAAGAAATCTGTGAGAGAAAGCTTTACAATTTTTTAAATGAGCAATGCTATTCCACCTAGTTATTTCACCCACATTTTTCCACTTACCTTAATTGGCATTTAATGTGTGGTTCACATAAATAAAAATAAAATTTTTATTGTTTCAAGATCATAAACATGATTGGTCCAAGTAAGATGGGTAAGAAAAGGATGGTGAAATACGTGGGTGAAGTAGCATTTTTCTTTTTAAATAGAAATTTGAAATGAGTGTAAGGAGAGAGAGAGATAATAACTGAATAAAGAGAAACTTGGGGTGCTTGCATTGTTTAAAGAGTATCATGAGCTTTTAATAGAGAGAGTTTTTGAATTAATAATAGAAGAACAAAAAATAAGAAAAAAAGCGAAAATTTGAGAGCTTGCCAACTCAGTCCATTAAGGGAGGGCTTTACATATATTGTAGTAATAGATTATAAGCTATCCGTATCATGAGTCCTCATCTAGTAAGCATATGTTGACTTTCGCGAAAGTCGGCATGAAGCTCATAAAGAATTGTGAGATGCATATTTTGATTAGATACCATTGTTATGGATGTCATGTCTGCCAAAAATCTTAGTGATCTGATATGGGCATTTCAAAATACAGACTGTGAAAATTCTGATTGCTTAAAACTGTCACAGTTTTTCTCAGTGACATATTTGAGAAACTAACCGTTGGATCACTGTGATTTTTGGCATGCCTGACATAAATATGCATAATATCTAATCTAACGGTCAGTTTTTCAAAATATGCATCCCACAATCACTTATGAGTTTCATGCTGACTTTCACGAAAGTCAGCATGTACTGATAGGATCATGTCTGTCCATATCGTTAATGTAAGCCTTTTTTGGATTCTTCTATCAAACCTACTCTAGAAGATAACCCTTTTTTACTTAGAATTTTTATTTTATTTTTTGTCGTTAATCCATGAAGAGTTAGTTGTTGGTTGAAAAGTAGTTCTTCTACCCTCTTAAAAAATAGAAGAATTAGTTGGTGAATGGTGAATTGTGAGATCTTTCTTCGATTTAGTTGAAAAAAAAATTAGCTGTGGTAGATTAATTCTTGTAATAAATCTTCTTCTATACAAGCTCAACGCGTAATATAGATTGATATGCTTTACCAATATAACTTTTTTTTTTTTTCTTGGGTATATAATTGCCCAAATAAAACTTGTCTTGAACTTGAGTACTTGAAATTCTACCAAACTTTGAAGTTTCAATTTGACAAATGAAAACTTGAGTATTTGAAATTCTACCAAACTTTGAAGTTTCAATTTGACAAAGCTCATTTGATGATATTCTTATTTGCTATTTCGAAGACGAGAGATATTTGAATACTTTGACAAAAAGAAAGGAATTTTTTCCTCGCTTTTTATATTTGAATATTTTGACAAAGCCCATAGGAATGACTTTTATCCTCGCTTTTATAAAAATAAAAAAAAAAAAAAAAAATTAAATTTAAATATTGAAAGTATATTAATATATATTTTTTGCTATTAAGGGATACTTTAAGGTAAGGATAAGTTTCCTTCTAGGAATAAAAAAAAGGTTAAGAGGGCATATGTGTACGAAGTGGCTTGATCAATATATATGAAGAATCTCTTAATTTGATCTTTTTTATATTTGGGTCTATTAATTTTGCGTGTTTAGTTATCTTCTTTAGTACTGTTTACCTTAGAAAAATAAAATAAAATGTGTTTAATGTGGGCCAAGGGTATGACCAAAAACTTAAAAAACCTAAAATTTCTTCTTAGACCCCACACATTGTACAAAAAATACGTATGATTTATATATTTATAACCTGAATTTTTTTCTTATTAAATTATATTTCTCTTGGTGGGTATAATCACATCTTAAACAATAGGGTTTAGTTAGGGAAGTTCAATTATGTCCATCTATACCATAATTTTGTCTTGGCTTGGGGTAGGAGGACTTGAGCAAGCCCGGCTAAATAGTGAATTGATTTGATAAATATGTATGATTTTATCAAGTCGAATATTATTTTATTAGTATTCAACTAAATAAATAAACTAATTCAAAATAAAATTTAAACTTAACTCGTTTATTTTATGTACGAACCAGTTTGAACAAGGTTTTTTTTATCAAACTAATTCCAAATAAATTTATTCGAAATCGAACACTAATAATAAATCATTTCATTTGAGCTTGACTACTACATAAACTAACAAATTCAAATTAAAATTTAAACTTAACTCATGTAACTCGCAAGTAAGTTTGAACGCCTCTCAAGTTTAGTTAGCTGAGCTAAATAGTATGTTGTTTAAGTTTGAGTTTGATAAATTAATGAGTTTAAAAATAATGTTCAAGGCTACTCATTTATTTTACGAGCGAGTTCGAATGATATTTTTATCCAATCAATTTAAAAATCAAACTGGAATAATTCGATTATTTAAAATATCAATGAATAATGAGCTCATTGAGTCGGGTAAATCCTCTACTTGAATTTGACTCAACAAATTAATGAATTTAAAAATAATATTTCAACTTTTTTTAAAAAAAAAATGTGTAAATTGGGGGAAGTTCACGGGAAGCATATGAGGTCGACCTCTTGCTACATTTGCTCCACTACATGTAAATGAGTCATGACTCACGAGGGCACCATTTTTTCAGGTTCCGTTTTAAGGCAAAGCCGTACCTGGAATAGTAATTGCCACTTAGTGCGGTGGTCACCGGAAAAAGCCCACTTTATCCCCCTCTCCTCTCTCTCTCTCTCTCTCTCTCTCATCTCTTTCTCTCTCTATATGTGTACATGTTTTCTCATGTATTAGAGGCATTAATCTGAGGGGATCTTCTTCTGAAATTTGGTCTTGGGATTTTGGAAATTGGTATACTAAAATCAGCACAGTATCGAGATGAAATCTGGGAAGGGTAATCTGGAAGAGGATGAGTACGACGACGATGACTTTGGTACCAAAAAAGAGGGTTCCTCTTCTAATATTAACAACAAAGGTAACTCCATATATATATATATATATATATCCATGTGTCGTACATACATACATACCCTCCTCCTATTTTGTAGTAGATCCAATACTATGAGATCTAACATCCATATCCTTATTTTTTTCCGCCGTTTGGTTGCTGAGAAAGCTGAGGATGGGCAGGGAAAATCTTTTTTTTTTTTTTTAAATTTTAAATTGAAGTTTTTTTGTTGTCTTTGTTTTCTAATAAAATTGAAAATACTTGCTTCGACTGTACAATTAACTGTATTGGGCAAAGCTGAGTGGAGGGTTTGTTTTCGTGAGTCATAAGAGTTTTAAAATTTTGATTTCTTCTCTTTTGGTAACTTTCCCAGCTACCAAATGGAAAATTTGGAACCAGGCTTTCTTTTTTTTTTGTATGGAATATTGAGTTTTCTCCAATTTATATATTTATTTTTTCAATAAAATTCTGAGTTCTTATTTGGTATTTTTGCTATAATAGCAGATGGGAAGAACAATGATCAGAAGGCTAATGCGATGCGGTCGAAGCATTCAGTCACTGAGCAGCGTAGAAGGAGCAAGATAAACGAGAGGCATGTTTTACCACTAGAATTATTCGTTTATACTTCCTTTCCTATATAATCTGCATTAGGCTTATAATTCAGTATCATTTTCTGGTGTTGTAGCTTCAAGAGTGCGGATTAAGTCAATCCTCTAATAACCTATATAATTCATAAGTAATAATCTCTAGTGTGTGTTTGTGTGATTAGGACCATTGGGCTTGTGACCCTTTGATATCTTGGGTAAGTTTCAATCATTTGTCAAAAGAAGGGGAAGAAGTTTTAATGATTGAGTCTACAAATCTCGTTAGGGTGTAATGGGGTAGGGTGGGAGCTTAACCATGAACTACGCTTAGAGTCAAATTATCCAAAAGATTCTTTGTTTTCATCTTCTTATTCACATCATAAAAATTAGCCATTTACTAGTTTAGTAAGTTGGGCATAGCATTTGTTTTCTTAGTAACTATAACTAGACTAGTAGCACATGTGATGCGTGTGTGAAGAAAAGAATAAACAACAGTTTAAGAAAATTTTAAAAAATAATTAAGCATAAAAACTTGAATTTAAAAAGCCGGTTATTTTGCGTACATATCTACATCCACGGATGCATGCATAGATCCATACATGTATAATATTAATAATTCATCAATAAAGAGGAGAAAAAAATGTCCGACAAAATTTCTCCTCTAGTGAATGCATTCACCTTAAAATACAAATAATGGTGGACGATAATTGACGAGGCATCTATTTTAGTTTGGTCGCTTCTTTGTCCTTTCATCTTCTTTGTATAGCATTCCTGTAATGTTAATAGCATAAACTATTTATTAAATAATACTACTTGGAAGAGAAAAAAAAATTCGCTACTTGTGAAATTTGCATGGTTTCTTTCATCCTTAGTTTATTACATTGATGTATTGTTAATAACCATTGTTTAACTAGCATTGCTTGAAGGAAAAAAAAATGTACTACTGGCGAAGCTTGCATGGTTATATTCTTTGTAAGCTGAAAAGCGTATATCGTTTAAGATAAGCAATGAAACAAATAATAAATCAACTAACATGTTTAAATTTCAAATTGGTCTAGTTTAAAAGTGGTAATCAATGGTAATGTACTACAAAATGCTTTACAAATAGTTCAAGGATGGATTTTGGAAAGGTTTTGGGATATTTGAATGCATTTGTCAAATCTTTTCATAATTTTTATGGATTTTATTGTTGACATAATATGATGAACCTCAATATTATTACTCAGATTTCAGATATTGAGAGATCTCATTCCCCATAGTGATCAAAAGAGAGATACAGCTTCATTCTTATTAGAGGTACCTCATTTATTATAGCAATAAAATATAATAAAGCTGTTTAAATTGTTGATATTTTCTGTGCTTTAAATTTGTTGGCTGAATATGAATGTTCTTATGCAGGTGATCGAGTATGTTCAATATTTACAGGAAAAGGTACAAAAGTATGAGGGGTCATACCAAGGTTGGAGTGCAGAGCCCACAAAGTTGATGCCATGGGTAAAATTTTAATACTTCGCACCATATATTGTCTGTGCATAAAGTTCACCTGCATGCTTGTGTGTGGGTAGATGCCTGTTTGCAGGTGTTGAATACATGCTTGTGAGATATATTTTGCCACATTTGGAAATTTTGACTCATGCAATTATACAAGGTCAAAGAAACTCTGATTTTTTGTGTGTGTGGTTGTCGGGGGTGGGATTGGGTTTGGTTTGGGTGGTGGTGGTGGGGTTGGTTTTGACTGGGTGAGCAGGGAGGGGGGGTTCGTGTGTGTATTATCAGCATTAAATTCAGGCTAAGGAGCCCCTTTAATATAATTCTTTAGTAGACAGTTGTAACTCTTATCAGGGTAATATGTATAGTTTTAAATATTCTTTGAAAATGAATGAATAAAATGTGGTGTCATGGGTGGGAAAATTATACTCAATATATCAACCATCTAAGCTAAAGTTTTAAATTTTCCTGATTATCATAAAATGTGAACATCTAGAATGGAAAATTGTTTGTGCCATTTTATTTTTATTTTTTTTGGAATATTCACCCCATCACCCTGTCTAGATGCATTGATTTATTCTAATTTCAATTAAGTCAAGCACATTTTCAAAGATTTTGAGTTTTTAGAATTTGAAAGGTGTCCTGCATCAAAGTTTTCAAAAAGAGAAAATGGAAGGAAAAAAAAAAGAAGAAAAAAGAAAAAAGAAGAACAACAACATCATCACAGTTTTAAGTTGAGTTTCAGTTGAATGAATTCCTTAAAATATGTTAAATATAGCTGGGATTTGTATCTGCTTCCCTTATTCCATGGTTGTGGGCCATTGAAATAAACTTCATTATATTTTTGGTGCCATGATGTTGACCTTAGCATTTCTTATGGGAAGATTTTTTCTTTGCATGCTTAATTTTTGTTATTATTTTATTGATTTATCATGTTCTATGGGTTTTTTTTTTTTTTCCCTTGGGGTAAGATGGTTTGGGGAGGGGAGAGAGAAATGGATGGGGTATGATCTTTAACTTCTTGCCATGGACGTATCTCTGATGTTGAAGAGTTGGGGTTTGCATTTCAATGTAGGGCTTATAAGCTTCTTATAGTACTCCTTGGATTAACCTGTTAAGTGCCCACCTCTTCTTTGCTTGAAGCAGAGGAACAGCCACTGGCGTGTTCAGAGTTTTGTTGGTCATCCTCAAGCTTTGAAGAATGGTTCTGGTCCAGGGTCAACATTTTCTGGGAAGTTGGATGAGAATAACGTCACTATCACCCAAACCATGCTTACAAGCACACAGAATCCAGTCGAAGCTGACCCTAGCAGGGATGTCAGCTGCAAACCAATGGATCAGCAACCTGAGTTGACTAACAAGGCAATACCCATGCCCATGCCGTTGGAAGCAAACATATCAGCTCCTGTCCGAAGTGACAGTATGCTTGCTCATCCTCTTCAGAGACCAGTTTCTGATGCACAGTCAACTGACTGCCCCACTGCGAGTGATACACTGAATCAACAGGAGGAGCTTATGATTGAAGGGGGCACTATTAGCTTCTCAAGCATTTACTCTCAAGGGTGAGTATTAATTAAACTTATATATTTGCTCATTTACGTATAATTTTTAGAAAACCTAAGAGCCTTCTTCGGTTTTGAAAATTAGTGCACCATTTCCGAGGTTTCACTATTATAAATTTCTATTTGCATAGAGTCCTTTCATGTTGGCTTTTTGCCCCCATTGGTTACCATGTAATTTACTTTATTATTGGTTATTGGTTGTGAGGCTTGCTACCATCGTAACATGCTGCCACAATTAGCATAAAAAAGCATACTGAAGATTTCTTACCTCTCTCTCATTGCAACAAAAATCTTCGTATCTTACTTGGAAAAAAAGAAGGAAAAAAAAAAAAAAGAAGAAAAAAGAAGAAGGAAAGAGGCTTATTGTCAGTTAGCCAGAATTGTATATGCTTAATCTTCTTCACATGTTTGTTTGCCTCTGAGTGTGCTAGGAAGCTCCTCGACCTTCACTAGGCAGATACAGGGAAAAATGAAACATGGGCCTTTCCCATATTAGGTACAGTGGTAAGGGTATCCCTCCTTTGAAATTTAAGGTTTAGTGCTTGGCTTAGGTAATCCAAGAATCCAAATTAAGAGTGATTTTGTGTCACAACAACTCCACCCCCACCCCCAACCACCCTAACTTCTCTCACTATGGGTGGGAGTGGGGAGTGATTTCTGAGTTAAACTTACATTCAATGTCTCTCTCTGTGGGGGTGGTTGTGGGGAGTGGTTTCTGAGTTAACTACATTCAAAGTCTGGATTCTTGGCACCATAATTTACTTTCCTTCACTTATTTTATTTTTCATCATGTCTTTTTGCCTCTTTTTTTTTTTAAAAAAAATTGTTCTTATCTTCTACGGTTGAAATTTCTTAGAATGCTCATAGTATTTGACCGAGCATAGAAACAAACGGGATAGCTGATGGATTAGCTCTGAAAACCTCTTTTACCATCAATAGATCTCCAGTTCAATATGTTTTAATTCTGTCTAATTTTTTCTTTGCCAGAGAGAATCCTATTTTTGCCAGTGCCAACTGGCATCTGCTTACAGCATTTTCCCATAAAACTTTTTTCAAGGGTTTGGATGCTAAATTATAAGCTGCTAACGAAAGGGGGATTTGGTGCTGAACAGGTTATTGAATACTCTGACACAAGCGCTTCAGAGTGCTGGTGTGGATCTGTCACAGGCCAGTATCTCAGTGCAGATTGATCTTGGGAAGCGAGCAAATAGAGGACCAGTGACTGGGCCATTCACAACTAAGGTGAATTGTATTATAATAATATTAATAATTATTAATATTTGTATTATTGTGTTAAATAAATAATTTTATTACCAACTAGTGGAAAAATACATCACTTCTATCTCTTTAAAAAATTTCCCTTGCTTCTCTTCAAAGCTCATCAAACAAGAAAACCTATAACCTATCCTTAACAGAGCAAAATGGAGCCAGCAAAGCCTTAGCCTCTCGACACATGCGTACAATGCCAAAAACCAAACCTTGCTACTAACCTAAAAATATATATTTAACTAAGCCTACAACTGTTTTTAAACTGTACTTCATGCTCATGCCTCAGCCAGATATTCACCAGAAGGATGGTTTAGGCTGTAGATTACATTTTGAGTTCTGCTATTGATTGGAGTGGGTTGATTGGGTAACCAGGGTTCAGTATTCATATTCCTGTCTTTCCTATCCTGAAAGAAAGGATTGATATTTTAGTCTTCCTAGCACTGTAGCGCTTTACCCTTTTTTATTTTGTTATGATTGACATTTTGAACAGCAGCGACTTGGACTTGATGAACAAGCAGATCTTGTGTAAACAATGTATCTGAACCTAACACTTACATTACTCTCCAGGATCATGAGAATCCCACCTCTAGCAATCCGACAATTGTGCATCGTAGGGATGCAAGCAGTGGTGAGGATTCAGATCAAGCTCAGAAGAGGCTGAAGACACAAAACTAGTATGACATTCTTAAGTCTCTATTTTCATTAAAATCTCCTTTTTCTCTTATTTCTTCTGTTTTGTTTCCTTCTCTTTTTTTCCTTTGAGATGTGGTCATGTCATCCCCTTGGTACTTTACATGTTCTACCATTTGTTTTGTTGGTTATTTACACTTTCGTGGGATTCATGTCAAGTGATGTTTCCCATTAAAAGAATCTTTATCCATTTCCTCTTTAGATTTTTTTTTTCAGTGTAAGTCATTGCCTGGATTTAGTTTGTTAAAATATATATAAGAAAATAACAATTGAAATTCTACAAAAAAAAAAAAAAAAAAAGAAAAGAAAAAATAAAATAAAACAGGTTATAAGCTATCGATCCCCAATAATATTGATGTCTCTCATGCCCCATCATTCTGAACCTGCTCTATTGATGTGGTTAATGTGTTGTCTGAACATTCTCTGGAGAATTTTATTTTCTTAATGCATGTAGGAACCACAATCAATGACTGAAGCATGATGAGAGGCATTTGTATCTAGACCCGAGATTGTTGTCCCGGATAGCATATTTAAAGGTGGTCCAAAATTGATCCGGCAGCCAACCTGTAGAGAATGTAGACTACTGTTAAGGCTTCTATGTGGTACTAGGGAAATTCAGGTGAAGGTACTTGCACAGTCATGGTGTTCGCATACAAAACAAGATTTATGGGTTTATTGGTAAGAAATTCATTTGGAAGGTGTCTTCCCCTTTTATTATGGTTCCCCAAATTTTGATGATAGAAAGCTCTTGTTTCATCTGGCTACTTCGTTAAACAAGCGGATCCCAAGTATGTCATGGAAGATACATGTTTCATAACAATTCCTTTCTGCATTATATCATGCTCTTGTATTAAATTATAGAGATAAGTCACCCCCACCCCCTTCTTTCCCTTTCTTATTTCTTGTGTATAGATTCTTATGCATCATTATGTTAAAATTGTTGTTACTGTTTCAAGCTGCTGTTGAATTATGCTGTCTGTGTGATTTGGGCTTTCGAGAGGCCAATTGCTTGGGAAATAGATGAAAATTTGATCTGGGTTCCAGTCATTGTTCATCCACTGAGGTGATTACAAATGGGGTTTGGAAAAAAAAAAAATGAAAAATTCAAGGGGTTGTATATTTCTTTGGAATTCATTCTTAGCATGAAATATGAATGCAGTAAAGCAAGTATAGCCCATCACCATCCCACAATTGCTCCTGCCTTATTGTGGGACCTTTTGGTCCACGTGGATTTTTTATTTAAAAGTTATATAATGTCATATTGTCAAAGAAACTGCACGAGCCAGTGAGCCGCAAGGAACCTTCCTAATTTTGCTGTCAACATCCCCTTGATCTAATGATCTGGTCCTTAATTATTGGCCTTAAATAGCTGAATACCAAAATAATATTTGAAAACAACATGAAGCGACACTGAAAAGGAAGGGAGACCAACTTTCCATGAATACCCCCAATTCCATGATTTTTTTTATTTTTTATTTTTTTTTTAAACTTATTGTATTTTTCCCATGAAATTTATACTTGCATAAAAATGTGTACTTTACACTCGTGTGATATTGACCTTGCATTTGCAGTTTACAATTGTATGCATAAGTTGGTAATTAAGGTATTCAAATGACAAATATCATGAACAAAAAAATTGATACCAAATATATAATTCCAAGTGAGTTTGGATTTTTCTGTGCTTGGGTACTAAGATTATGACTTATCATCCAAATATATCATTAATCCCTCACTTTAGATGATGTGTCGCGATCTTAAGAAATCTAAGCAAACCAAAGCACAGAAAAACTCCCTCAACTAGCTTTCTGTCCGAAAGAATTGTATCCTTGAATCCCAAGAATCTGAAATTAAAAAGAATTCATCCAAAACCACAAATATCTTCTACCTTCCAACAATTTTTGTCATGTGTAGGAACAAAGCTGCCATCACTAGGATGAATGGTTTTGGAATAGCTTCATCAATCTAGACTAGCCATTCTTCTTTCCCCACTATAAATGCCTCCAGCAACGATATAATTCAGGGGTAATACGACATGTTAGACCAACAAATGTTTCGTTTTTATTCTAGCTCTCATTTGTGAACCGTTGAATTTTCTCAATCACAAACATAAATCTCTTCCCAGTATTATATGCTAAATCTGTTCTCAGTATTATATGCGAATTAAAACATGATCAAACAACTCAATTCATAGATTTGGCTAAATTTAAATAATCAATTCCTCTCATCCAAACAGACCGTGTGTTGCATGTATTAGAAAAAAATAAATATGGAGGTTCCTCACTTCAGTTGCAGCAAGCCTAACCCATCGCGCCACAGCAACCTTTCATCAATTATTTTCAATTCAGTGAAGTTTAAGTTGAACTGAAATCATCAAAACCGATTCTTTTTCCTTTCATCCAAACACCCCCTATTGAATTTCCTAGAAAATACTCTTCACCCATATCTGGATTAAAACAGTTACATGGTTTAATTCAGACATAAGAACAAATATCTGCATCCCTTTCACTACGACACTCAACATTTATCCTAAGAAATGACCAAAAGGCCGTCTTCCTTGTTCAAAGACCCACTTCTTTGCCTAGAGTGCTTGGAGCCAAAAATACCTCATCGGTAGCTTTTACAAAATAACGGATAAAAGATACCGGGAAATGTCAGCCTTTTTCTAATCATATCACTCTTGCCACTAGCTTTTACAAAATAATGGATAAAAGATGCCGGGAAATGTCAGCCTTCTATGAGCCATCCACTCGATCACTTTCGCCACGGGAAATTCCTTCCTTACATGGCTTGAGCAAAATTCTTCCTTTGATGTTAAAGGAATGGCCATTTACTGCAAAGCTTAATTTATTTGTTGTCATCCAGTATCCCCATAACTTTCATTAGAAAAGCATATTCATAAGCTGTTTCCTCACATTGACCAAAGCGGCCACCTTCACCAAAATGGCCTCCACTCATATTCGTCTTCAGGATAACCGAACGAGAACAATCCAAGCATGTACTATCTCGTACTTTAGCCACCCATTTGGCGGCTTCCCAAACTCCAACCCTGAGAAAAGTTATTAAACACTACCTGTTAAAAGTCTACAAATTAAATTTGTATGTATATATGTATATGCAAATGCATGAATGATGTAATTATATACAAGGGAGGGAACAAGATAGGGATTTTGCCTTGAGTCATGAAATGATGCTGTAATGAGCATTGAAGGATGGCAACCCCCTCGAGGAACGTTATCATAAGGAGAATAACTTGAGATAGACTCGAACTGGACTTGTATCTGAGGATTCCCAAATTCTTCATAGTCCAATATGGTGAGAGGCAAACTAGGGTCCAACAATGTGTTGCATATATCCAGAAATGGAACCTGATACAAATAGTACCCACACATTAATCATTATCCTTTCAACAGAACTTATGATTACAAGTTGACAAGAAAACCAGAAAAACTCAGATGAGCATAAGGATCTGGATATAAAACCCCAATACACTAGATCAATCCACTTCACTAAATCAGAACACTGAAAATACAATGCTACGTATTTTGCTGTAGGTGCTTTACCTTCAAAATGGCAGCACGAAACAGATCTGAATACATATTGACAGCTGCACCCACCAGAAGACCCCCTGCACTAAATCCAATAGCACCAAGCCGATCTCTATTAGCATAGCCCTCATTAACCAGATACTTGCCACATGACACAAAGTCATGTATAGAGTTCAGTTTGTTCAATCCAGTGCCAGATTTGTGCCATAAAGAACCGCTGCCACTGCCACCACCCCTATCCACCAAAAAAAGTGGGATAAACCAAATATAAATATCACAAGTAACAGCATGGACGTTTTATTCTAGGAAAGAACATAAGCAAATGGATACATTATTACAATTAGGTCTTGCTTTAACTCAATATCTAGTTATCACATGTTTCTTAAACACAGCAAATCAAATATCAGAAGGCGTTTATCAAAATATGCAGATTCAATTGTAACAAAATCTAAAGGCGGTGCAGTAATTAGAAACTGATAAAACAAAAATATTGTGAAGTTGATAGAACTAACCTCACATCAGCAAATGCCACCACCCAACCACGATCAAGTAAACTCAGCCGATCAGTGCACCAGCCCTTATCTAGAACTTCCCCATATGCACCATAGCCATGCAGAAGCCCAGGAGACTGACCACTCTGCCATGCATCCCGAGAGTACACAATGGTCAGAGGAATCCTGACACCATCATGGGATAAAATTTCCTTCCTTTCACAACAGTATGCATTAGAAAAGTCATTCCATCTCTGCCCTTCAATATCCTGGAAATGTCTGTCCATACTGTTTTGGGCATCAAGAAGCTTGTTCGTATTTATATCATAACTTCGTGAGCATGATCCAGTATTATTTGAAACACACAAAATCTCCTCTTGCTTCACGATAGATAATTTCTGTTGTGACATGTCATAATCTACTATCACATCAGGCATCTGCAGAAAATGAGAAATATTACAGAGGCTATTCTCTGAGGTAAAAATCAAAACCAGATTGGTATGTAACTCAAAAATATTCACAATAGTATCTATGTCATAAAAATGGAATCTGTAATTGTAGATCTCATTATTAGGCTTATTAGAAATCATACCACAGGAGAAGAGAGCACCACACGATACACAGAGTTCATGAAGTCATGATTTGAACCTGGAACGACTTCGCACAAATTTGAGGGCACAGGGAAAAACCACGGATTAAGATTGTTAATCTCCATTTGATGCTGCAAAACAACTCGAGACAAATTACCAATGAATAACAAATATGTTTATATATGTGAAGACTGTGAAGCAGAAATAAAGAACAAAAGGTACAGCCAGGACTGGACATTTCAAATTAAACCATCTGATAAATATGAGAATTACCAGCAGGTGTAGGACCTGACAATTTAATAATTCACAACTACCCTGAAATGAACAAAAGTATCATACTCGGATACTACACAAACCATTTAAATTTTTTTTGTCCTTTTTAAAGCCATTATAGGTTATCATCATGCATCCCAATCTTTCTTCTTTTAATTTTATCATCAGCATCTATATGTTGATGTTCATCACAATCTCATAGCATTAGTCTTAAATATTATAAAGTAAATAATGCAAAACAAAAGGAAAAACATCAAGAATATCTAGAATCTCATTCTTCTATTAAACAAACAGAATATGATAAAGCAGAATTGTTGCTACCTTACAGTTGACTTCGATAGGCATATTGATGGAACATATCATAGGGAAACCCTTTGCATCAAGGAAAAGCACCAGATGTCCATTAAAAATGTCCATGTCTTTGAAGCTCATATCTTCATTCGGAAGGATGATGTTCTATACATTGAATACAAAGAGTAATAATGATAGTATGTCCCATCATTGAAAGAAATATATATAAAAAAGATACGTATGAAACCACATGAAGATAAAATATAACAAGAACATAACCGAGCAGAATAACACACCAGCTAGTACAAATTGTAGGAAAAAGGAACCTTTCCATTTGTTTGATGGTATAAAACAAAGTCTAAATAAATGTGTCCTCTGATAGCAAGTTCCTCAACTCAACTCAACAAAGATTTAAATCCAACTAAATGGGGTCCACTATATAAATCATTTTCTGCCATTCAATTTTATCTACAGCCAATCTTCTCTTACATCATAGGCTGTTTTGTTTTATTCCAGTCCCCAACCCTGTTACTTTTGGCCTTCAAACTTCCAGCAAAGAGCTATATAAAACCCACTCAAAGACAACAGGAACGATGTTCCTCTTACTGCTCCAATATACAATTGTAGAAGAATGAAATCCACTCTGTCCCACATCGCCTAAATGAAAGGCTTGCTATAGCTTCATACACCTGTATTGGGCCCTCCACCACTAAGCTTAGGCTTTTAGGTTGGAAACTTAACATGGTATCAGAGCATTGGTTATCCACATGACAAGGCCCAAACGAGCCTGCACGTGAGGGGGAGTGTAGAAGAATGAAATCCACTCTGTCCCACATCGCCTAAATGAAAGGCTTGCTATAGCTTCATATACCTGTATTGGGACCTCCACCTACAAGCTTAGGCTTTTAGGTTGGAAACTTAACAACAATAGACACATGACAATGTTACCCATGGCAGACTTTATTTTTAAATTTTTAGATCAATACAAAACAAATCAAGATTTGAATTCAGGGATATGAGGAAATAACTACAAAAATCTTCAATCTAGTGCAAAACAAGAATATAATCAAGTGAGTACTAGCCTTTAGTCTTTATAAATACCCAACAAAGAATAATGCCAGATCCTCTTACCTACCTATAAGGATCCAATGAGGATGACTGAAAATCTATAAGCCTCTCAAAAGAAATATACCCATTGATGTGTAATACTACCATCATATTTGCCATGATAACCCCTCCATCCTAGAAGAACGTAGAAGAAGGCCTAAGCAGCTCCTAAGAAAAATATTTGTCCCAGTCAGTTTACCCTTTCTGCAAAAATAAAAATATAAAAGTCCATTTGGATTCAAACTTCCCACAGCCAATGTTCAAGATCTTTCCAGGCATACATATGAACCGTTATTTCTTTACTCTTTCCCATTGGTAAGCTTTTTACACAGACTATAAGGCAATTATAACCATTTAATACACCCTTCAATGTTTATGACTCTGAGGTGACATTCACACAAACCTATAAGATACAAATTACGAAGCAAAGAACATACTTGACCTGCCAATTGGCCGATTGTATATCTTCAACTCGGCTTCTAGCCAAGTAATAATCTCCACGGGAAAATTTCTTCTTTTCACTTAAAGGAGCATTAGTAAGAACATAGAAGAAACCATAGTGATGTTCCAAGAAATACTGTACACCAGGAATACGCTTGTGTATTCTTCGCAAACCATCTTGAGGGTTGGTCGCATCTATTACATAGACCTGTAATAAAAGCAACAGGACATATACCTCACTAGAGGAAGATTTTCTTCATACAAATACAGGGAAAGAAAAAAATAATTTAAAATAAAATAAAATAAAAAGAATAGGTGAGCTCCTTCCTCGGATGAAGTTCTTGAATTAGAATTCACAGTTATGTACTTGCCATCCTTTGTACTTGTGATGTCCACACAGAAGCTGGAATCACTTTCTGTAAATATTGGGTCACCATCAGCAGTATCTGATCCCAGTTTTGTGCAGAGCACCCTGTCAACTAAGAGATAAGTGAGAGAATATCCTGACTTGCAAGTGAAATGCTCAATAGAACAGAGGCAGATTTTTGCCTGTAAGGCCGTTGGTTCTCATCTGATATTGTATAGAACAGAGTAGCACCATCTTGAGCCCATGCCAAGCTAACAACCCCATCAACTCTTAATTTCGGAAGAATACACCCAGTTCTGAGGTCTTTAATCTGAAGCATGAACCGCTCATCGCCAGAGACATCAAGTGTGTATGCAAGAAAGTTGTGGTCTGGTGAAACTCGACATGTACCTACATGAACATAGCCTACAACAACAGAGAACATATTGACAAATCTGAACACTTCAAAATAAAGACTACTAGCTTCAAAAAGGAAATGATATGTAAATATCAATCCTGGAATATTCTATAACTCAATTTACATTGACAATACATATCTTTTATACAAACAAAGCAAAGGGTCCATGGTAAGACTTCTACAACCTACATATTATGGATTGCGTGATCATGGACATAAAATCAATATTTAAAACATTTTGTTTTCCTCTTAACAGTTCAAATACATTTCGTTTTCCTCTTAACGGTTCAAATATATTCCTTATTCTTTTCAATGTATGTTGAGAGAGAATCCTGCAGAACGATTATATTACTTCTGATGACTCAATATGGTAACTCATAAGGTTTAAAGGATCCAGACCCCAAATTATGAAACCAATTGGGAAGGATATATCTCAATTTCAAAATCACTTTCTAGCTAGACTACTCAATATATATAACAATAACACCTGCACTTTATTGCATTCATACAAACTACGATGGAACTAAATTGTCCAAATATATAGTAAAACTGACAGAAAAAATTGTTATTATTCTTCCTAACTAAGAAGATAAGAAATAAACTTGCCGTATTGTTTTGCTACTTCATTCCAGTCATGCAAAATCTCTTCCCTTCCCGATCCTCCTACATAATTAAGAATTGTCTTCACCCAAGCCTTTCTCTCAAATCCTAACCTCCTACATAAAACTGGGTATTCCTTCCCCTCCGGAATGTATTGGTAATACAACCTGTTCAATCATATGTGAAACTACAATTCGTTAATCCCGGTTCCCAAATATATTTTTCGCTTACTAAAAACAATACAAATATATGACCAATTCTTCACATTGGGAATAAGGAATTTAGGAGATAACAACATCATGCAACTGTAAGTGGGTACAAGGAATAAGGAATTTCACCCCACATGATAATAATTAAACTTGTAGGCATGTAGATACATATAGGCTAAAATTCCAATAAATATAAACCAATTCTTCACATTGTTATACATAAAGAAAACACACATTTGAAATCTATTAATTCCTCCTGCACAGCATAGAACACTGAATTAGAACCTCTTCCCTCATTTCAGGAAATGAAGACAATTCAAACATTCACATATCATCCAATTGCTGGACTTTTTTTACACAGCAGCAGAAAGGCATAAATTACCAAATATTCATTCTTTATTTAAGATAGTGTGCTTTATATATAAACAAATCATACATATATATAAGCATAGACACAGCCATATATATGAATACACACACACATATTATATATATACAAATGGGTTTGGAGTAATGAACAAACCAGGGTCCCCAGCGCTCAGGAGGAGTAGAAATCTTGGCGGGCATTCGACTGGTCATCTCAGAAAATAGTGACCGTTGCAGGGTCTCGGTATCGGCCATGAAAGCTTGGGCGTAAGAGTTTTCTTGGTTGAGGTAGCGAGTAAGATCTGGGTCATTGGTGTTGGACATCCAATGGTAGGGATCTTGCCACGTCCTTCCATGTGCAGAGACTGTAAAGGGCACTTTCTTCGGGACTGGAGGGGTTTGTAAGGGAAGTGAGAAGGAGATTTCTCTTCTGCACAGAGAAGAGAAGAAGGAAGAAGGGGATAAGATGGGTATTGAGCGAAAAGTGAAGGACACGGAGGACCTTTTGATTGACAACCTGGGATTTAGGAAGTAGAGAAAGGCCATGGAGGTGGAGAAAGGCTGGAG
>JAESVK010000847.1:880378-899292 GCA_017140935.1 Hamamelis virginiana | reverse complement strand
TTGCCTAAAGTGATCTACGTAGAATCAAGTGCATAATTGAAAATACAAAAAGTCTATTATAAGGTACACCTTACAAAAGTTGCCTAAAGTGATCTCTATAGAATCAGGTGTATAATATATAGTTACTTGTTGAAGATACAGAAAGTCTATTATAAGGTGAAGTTGCCTAAAATGATCTAAGTAGAATCAAGTGCATAATATATATATATATATATATATATATATATATATAGTGATCCAACGGTTAGATTTTAAAACATGTCACTATAAAAAATTGTCATGTTTTTAATTAATAAAAAAAATAATAGTTCTTCAAAATGATATTTTTCAAAAACTGACCGTTGGATCACTCCAATTTTTTTCATACATGACAAACATAAGATAAATATCTAATCTAACGGTCGGTTTTTCAAAATATTCGATCTCCAATTTTTACATGTTATATATTACCACTTGCATTAATTAACTCTTCATTTTATCACATAACTCACAAAAATAACTCTTCTTTTCATTCTTCATTGAATTTTAAGGTCTATTACATTTTTTTTTTTTTTTGGATACGAGGATAAATCCTCTCGGTCTGTCCTCTTACGACTTCGGAATCGATACCTAATGCTGTTTAATAAGGTCTATTACATTTACTCACCTTCTAGCATCATGTAGACCTTATTACATTTTCACCAAATAAAAAGACAAAAATACCCCTACTTTAAAATAACCTAAAGTAAGACTCCTTCCATGAAATCATCATCATTGACTTTGCTAACATTATGCAATAATTTTTTAATATATCAAGAATACCCTTCTTACCTACTGTTTGGACATTTGACCAAGCTAACCACAATTTTTACATGTTATATATTCCAAGTTAGGTATATATTCTATTGTAGAACCAAACTAGATAATGAGGGAAAGTGGTACTTGCAGCAATCTTTGGTTGGTTTGCAATGAAGGACATTTTGAATACCAAAATCATGCCATAAATTGCTCCTCTTGGCTGAAATTTTCACCTTGTTACAACGGATTTTATTTTATTTTTGATAAATCATAAATCAACGTACCAAAATTCACGAACGAAAGATATAAGATGGAGATGGTTTTTGGTGTAAGGTATTTAAGTCATTTTGTGTACCATATTAATTGTATATGATTTCATCGTTGATAAGACTGTTATCGTTCTTTAAGTGTCAGTTTTTATTACAGACAGTTTTCTCATGAACTAACCGTTGGATCATTGTGATTTTTGGCAAACATGACATACGTAACAAGAGTATCTAATCTAACGGTCGATTTTTCAAAATACCTGTCCCAACTATCTCAATGTGGAGTGGGCCGTATTTATCCAAATGGGGTCTGGACCCCAATGGATCATTTCTATATATATATATATATATATATATAAGGTAGAAAAATGTTTGATGCATCCATCATAGATAATTGAGTGGGATCTAACTCTAAAAACCCATAAAAATTCTATTGTTTAACATCCTTATTTTCATTTATTTTATTTTTTTTAATAAAATGGTGGCCATTTTCTTGAATTGTTAATTGCATTCATAATAACAAATTTGTTAATGGAATTACATACAGAATATAATGAATCACTTTAATTTTCATGGAGACACCCAGATAGGACCTAATTATTTGTTCTTTAAATATTTGTACAATCTGTGATCAGATTGCAATAACATTGTAAAGACAGACTATTTATAAAAATATCCTTTAAAATCAAGTGGCAAATGATGTTTTAAAAATAATGCCAAACCAATTGCAATCTGATAACCTTATCATCATTTAGCAGCATGTACTCCCACTTAACAAAATTTTAGTGGGAAATGATGTTTTAAAAAAAAAAAAGCAATTAAGTGCAAACTACATTTGGAACATCACATCAAAATAGTCAAGATAAAAAAGGGTGATTAAAATCAGAAGATAATCTCATTTTAAAGATAATCCTATGTTAAAGCTCTCACTATAAATTTTTTTTAACAAGAAAACAGTACTTTAGAAAAATGGGGCAAACCACAATTAACGGGTACTAAGGGCCCGATTGCATTATTATTATTTTTTTAAAATCACTTTTGGAGTTTGAAATTTAATTCGATATAAGAAATAGTGTGATAATCACTTCTAAATGACTTGTAAAAATGATTTCTAAATGACTTGTAAAGTGACAGGATGAATGGAAAATTTTTCATAATAGAAGTGATTGTAACAAAGTTATGGGGTCCCAACTTTTGCAGTATGTGGTAATTTCTAAAATAAAAATTTTGATATAGAAAGACATGGTTTGAAACTTTGAATATAACTCCAAAGAGATATGTAAAGAGATTGAGAACCCGTTTGCATTAGCTTTTTTTAAAATTATTTTTGAAGCTCAAAATTCCACTTAATTTAAGAGATGAGGTGATAATCACTTTTTAGATAACTTTAAGGATGATAGTATGGTTAACAAAAATTTCATATTAGAAGTAATTGTGGCAAAAGTTAGAAATCCCAACTTTTGCCACAATCGCTTATAGTTTGAAATTTTCAATATATTTATATATTATTTGAACACAATTCTAAAATGATATGTAAAGAGATGAGCTTCCACAAGAGCGCAATTGGGTCTTGAGTTCTTCAAAAGTGATTTAAAAAAAAAATTAATGCAAATGGGATCTAAAATTATTTGAATAAAAAGACAAATTAATAGTCTTACCCTAAAATGTCCAATTGGCAGTCAAATTAAGGAACAAACAAACATAAAATGGCGATATAAAGGGTCAGAAACCAAAATAAGATTTAAAATAATGCCAAACCAATTGTTTCGGGCAAGATTAATATATAATTTGTAGACAGGTTGTATTTGTGATCACCTCAATTTACCCTTCATTAAGTGGTCAAACCATACTTGTTTAGCAATAGCAGTCCATTTTAGAAGCTTATAATTTAATCACCCTTTCCTACATTGGCTTCCAAACCTACCCATCATGAAAATACAGCCACATCAATATGACTAAAGGCGGAAAATTTACCATCTGACAGATTCCATTTAGTCCGGTCCGAAGAAGTTTAACTATGCACTTTGCATGACATCTTCGTTTTATTTTATTTTTTTTCAAAATAATTGTAGTTCACCCAGGGTTAGAAGAATTTGATTTGACTTCAACAATCATCAATTAAGCTGATTTGAAGTACACTTGAGTTATCATTTTTTTTTTTTTAATTTCATGGTGACATGGAATTACAGGTTAGAGAATGTTAAAGAGAATTCACTGGAGACTAGAGAAGATGGAACCTTAAAACCGTAAAACATGTTTTATTAAAAAGAAATTCTCCACCACCGCCAGTTCAACTTCATTAATAATGTGTCTATTGACTTCATAATCAGCATTAACAAAAGAGAATAAATTACAAACAATGGGCATCAAGACATATATGTTAAATGGCGCATCTCAAGATATATATTATAAAACATCAAGAATTGGATTCCACGTCGTCTTCCATCTCATGCACAGCTTGAAGGGGACTGCTTCCAGACATAAAGCCACTCTCTGAGAGATTATTCAAAGGACCATTTCCAAATAAACATACCTGTGGTTCAATCCGGTTCAAGCGATTCCACTCATCGTCCGACAGTGACCAACTGAAGATATCTATATTTTTATTTATCCGATCAGGCTTTAGGCTACAAGGTATGACACTGGTTCCTCTTTGCAGCCCCCAACGCAAAATAACCTACAACAGATCAAGGCAAACCAATTTACAACTTGATTTATGAGCATTGGCTTGACTGAAACTCTATAATGGAAACAAAAAAAAAAAACAGGCACATATGTAAAATGGGGCATGTTACCCCTGATTAGTTTGTTTCAGGTTTGCAATTCTTGCTCACCCCATCATTGAATGTAAAGTTAGTTCCGTAGTTTCAGCTAAAATCTAGGAGTAGTTTCACCATTTACAACAACAGAACAGCCCCTCCATACCATGAAATGGTGTTACAATTTAGAAAATGCTTGAGCCTACTACTTGCAAACATTATTACATAGTCAGACTGTCCATATACTTGAATCCCTGCCCTTGACAATATTCTACCCTTGGTTTGGGTTATGTAGCATGCCCATAATTTTAGGACTAACAGAAACATGCTTTGGGAATTCAAACTTGTTCAGTAGGTACAAGTTTCAAATTCCATGTATAGAGAGAGAAGGAAAACAAAAGGACATATTAAGTTGTTTTTTCCCCCCCGTTTTTTGATCCAAAAGATAATAAAAAAAGTTCAATGACAAAATTTTCAGAATAATCCTATGTTAAGAGACTCTAATGAACAACAATAATGAAAGAAATTGCTCAGCCATGTAATATGTGATAACAAGTTGCAACTTAAAATATCATTTTAGAAAAAGAAGCAATTTCAACATGAAGGCTATTAAGAAAAAATCAGATAAGAGAAACCACAAAACAGAGCTTTGTGTGTTTGTGCTTGTGTGCAGGCACTCACATGTATGAGGAAACAAACATGTTT
Source organism: Hamamelis virginiana (assembly GCA_017140935.1). Taxonomy (NCBI): domain Eukaryota; kingdom Viridiplantae; phylum Streptophyta; class Magnoliopsida; order Saxifragales; family Hamamelidaceae; genus Hamamelis; species Hamamelis virginiana. The sequence goes on along the minus strand of JAESVK010000847.1, from coordinate 894,785 downwards.
CGTCAATTGATATTTCATGTTATCCTTTCCACCAAACGATTGGAGGAACTGGGGTGGGCTTACTAATTATCTAACAGTCACCCACATCAAAATCAATCAATTTAAGTGGAAACAATTCTTTGATTACATTATCAGAAGTTTCTCTCAAGAAAGACCAAACTTCTCCTCAAAGTAAACCAGCAATAGTTACAGCGCATGTGCACATGCAGTCACGAATTATTTGTATGGGTGAATTACTTCTCCCCACTCTTAATTTCATTCTTGAATTCTCTTCAAATTATTTGATCAAATTGGAGTGCCAACAGTTTTATGTTATGACATCTTGCATAGTCAGCTACAGAAGCACATTTACAAGCCAAAATAGGAAAAGCTATAGGACTAGAGGGAATTCAAGTTGAGGCTTGGAAGTGTATGGGTGACGATAGAGAGACACCTTAAAATCCAAAGGTTTTAGGTTAAGTACAATTAAAACAAAATATATGGAATATAAATTTAATCAACTAGGAATAGAAATGAGGGCATAATGCAAATTGATGGGAAAGAGAGATCTACTAGGGACCATTTTTGATATCTTAAATTAATTATCCATAAAAATGGAGATATCAGGGAGGATGTTACCCATATAATTAGAGTGGGGTGAATGAAGTGGAGAAGTGCTTCTAGGATTACTATGGAAGCATGGAATACTCATCAAGTTAAAGGGAAAATTTTATAAGATTGCTATAAGACCAGCAATGTATTATGGTAGTAAATGTCGGACAACTACAAAACATGTCCAGAAAATGGGTGTAGCCCAAATGAGGGTGTTAAGATGGATAAGTGGTAATGCAAGGAAAGATAAAATAAGAAATGAACACATTCATAAAAAAGTAGAAGCAGTTAGCAGTGTGAAAGGGCAACTTGATTCAAGTCGAAAGTCTTAAAATGACAAAAGGAATGCCAAAAATAGCATGGTTAGCAGCAGTGAGAAAAGACATGTTAGAGATCTAATCGATGATAAGGCATCTGATAGAGCTGAATTGCGAAAATTGTGAAAAAGGATTCATATAACTAACTCAATGTAGTTGGGATTAAGACTTAGTTGAGTTGAATTAAGTTGAGTCGTCAGGCTGCTAATCTTGTCCATGTCCGTATGAACACATACTGAGTAAATTACGGACACCATGATCCTCATCTAGAATGGTGGGTGTGTAAATCCCTACTTAGTGAAATAAAGCCATGTGAATCACCAACAACAAAATATCCATGTGCCAATTCGTTTACCCGTGCCACTCACAATGAGGATCATACTGCCTGTTAACGAAGAGGATTTATACTACTAGGGATTTCGCTTGTTTGACAGTATGAGTGCAACTGTGCAATAGAGGGTGACATTCTCACCCATGTGGATAAATGGTTGCACACTTTTGTGCGTCATATGTGCTTTATACAAGCGTTAATTTGATGAATGTAGGTTTCTCCAGTTAGGTTTTGGTTGAAAGTCGAGACTACTGGTTGGGATTCCATCTTCATATTGCAATAGGCAGAAATATGCCTCCCATTCATACAAATATGACTCAATGTATGATTCATGAGCGTATTGTTCAGAATTTTGGCTTATTTTCATAGGTTTACTTAGAATTGGGAACAATCCCTTGGCATCTTCATCTCATGGCTCTGGATATAAATATTGCATCTACTAAGAGTAGACTACTTAGTAAAAGTACTTTTATTTTAAGGGTATTTTTGTAACTTTATGCAAGCCCATATAAATAATAACACAAAACAGAGAACCTAACTCTCTCATTCTTGTTCAGTCACAGCCTTTTCATCTTTTCTCTTTTGTTTCCTCCCCATCTATTATCCTCTTTCTTCCTTTCTTATAATTGATTAAACTTACCATCAAACTAGGTAATAGAGCAACCTTGGGATTGAAGAACATCATTAAATACGAACAACTTAACGAGTCAACTGCTGACATCAAGTTAACATCAACATAGATAAAGCCTTCAAACAGGGTCATTTCCCTTGGGCAACTCAACTATAAAATTTTTACTCCAATGTTATTTTTTTTTTTTTATTGGATTTGTAGCTGATCTTGTTACACGGTCTTGGGTAGAACTCAATCCCAAAAGCTAGCTCAAGAGGTGAGGGAGCCCTCACGCTTATATAAAGCACATTACTTTTATACCTAGGCGATGTGGGACTTCGCTTTACACCCTCCCTCACGCACAGCGTGCTCACTTGGCAACATCTGCCGCGTGTAGGCCAGGGACACGCACCCTACCCATCCCTCGGTATGCCGACTCTGATACCATGTTACACGGTCTTAGGTAGAACTCGACCCCAAAAGCAAGCTCAAGATGTGAGGGAGCCCTCACGCTTATATAAAGCACATTACTTTCATACCTAGGCGATGTGGGACTTCGCTTCACAATGTTACACGGTCTTGGGTAGAACTCAACCCCAAAAGCTAGCTCAAGAGGTGAGGGTGCCCTTACGCTTATATAGAACACATTACTTTCATACCTAGGTGATGTAGGACTTCCCTTCATAGATCTTTCAAATATTCAAAAATGGGGCATATTTGAGGACAATTTTGTTAGCTTAGATTCACTCAAATTTGCAACAAAGGAATTTGTTTTGAAGATTTTTTTTGTCCAATGGTGCATATTTGCAATAACAAAGGAGATTTATGGTGTTTCTATGCTCTCCCTTTAGACGTATTACATGTGTTTGTATACCATGTTTATGTTGATATGTAGGTCCTCGAAATAATTATGTGTGACATTTTCATTTTGATAAGGCTTTCATGGTCTATTGGCTTGGCCGTTACATCCTCGAGGGCACCCTAGACGAAGGTATCAAGTACTATCAACTTAAGGGGGTTTCCCTTGCTATTCAGATTGTGAATGGGAGTTTAGTTTTGATCCAAAAATTCTATGAGATTGTATTGTGAGGACAAGCAACAATTAACAATGCTCACAATCCAATTTAACAAGATAAAACCAAAACATTTTAGTTGATACCACTTTCTCGAAGAGAAAAGTTGAGTGCTGGCTTAACTTGCATCCCTTATGCGTCGATAGGTAGTGTTTTCAAAGACGAAGCATTATGGCAGGGCGTTTTCCCTCATGATGCAAGGTGTAAACCCCAAGGCGTGGAATGTAAGCCTTTTCAAAATTTGAAATTTTATAGTTAAAAATATTATCAAAAGAACTTAAAATTCAGAATATAGCATCTCTGCAAATCTACTTTTCTTTTATTCTGTTTCCTCAGTGACCAAATGGGCATTATCACCCTTGTTCATACAAGCACACGAAAGTCAATCTCTAATCTTGGAAAAGAAAATTATATCAAGTGGGCAATAACACAGGGAAGGCAAATATAAGAACAAAGGAAAAAATATTCAAAAATGATATATTTAACAAAAATGCATTTATGGGAATCATATAAGGAATACTAATGAATTGACAAGGGCAATTAGGTCAAAGTTACCTGCTCAGGCGTCTTCTTATGTCTATCTGCTATTTCTGCAACAACTGACAATTTCAACATAGGACCATGTACTGACCTTGACCTCCTGAACGATATGCGAGGAGTACCAGGTTCATCTTCCCCGCCTGATCCACTATCAGATGGTCCAGGAGTGGAAGTTGGTACTCCCAAAGGTGTGTGAGCAGATACATGGATACCTTTCAACTGACAGAACTTTACAAGTTCATCTTGCCTCCAAAAAGGGTGCAGCTCCACCTAATGAAAGAAAATCATAGATCAATCAAGAACCTTAGATGGACTGCTGTTCACTTAAAGGATATCACAAAAAGATGAGAAAGCTAAACCAACTTTTAAAAAGATGGCAAACAATAACAGCAAAATCTTTAATTTTAAAAAATAAAAAATAAAAATAAAGGAGAAGCAATGAATTAGCCATTGTAAACAATTAAGCTTCACATTCCTATATTTTCTTTCATTAAAAACATTCAGAGATATAAGAACACAAAAATAATATAGTGACAAACAATTTAAATACCATCGAACCATCTGATTATTTGCATATTATAAATAAAAATTAAAAATAAAGCAGTCAATCAAGATTTTTATATTTGTTTTCAATGTCAAAAAACAGTTGGAAAAAGTAATGAAAAAGTACATTCGTTACCAAGAGCACCAAATTCCTCATACTTAAAGGGAAAACCCCAAATCTCTACAAGAGATTTCCTTAATAAGCATAGCCTCAAAGGGCTTTTAATTCCCTAAAACATGAGTGTTAGCTCATACATGTCTGAAGGAGAAAAATGAAATTCTTTTAATTCCCAGTCAATCTAGAAAAGACTAGCTCACAAACATGAGGCAAGCCTCAAGGCAAAACTGCAACAGGCATAGGATGCAGATGACGGTAATCTAACCCATGCTATTATGGGACTTCTTACAGACCAGAAAATTGACTTGCCCACGAATTGGGGTTCGTGGGGCATCTCCTAAATGAACTTATAAGCAATTCGTGGGGTATCTCCTAAATGAGCTTATAAGCTCAGACTTGTGAGATCCTACCATCAAATTTCTTTGTTAAGCATGATCTTTATATACCAGCAACTGTCCAAGCAGGCCACAAAATGCTTAGGTTGCTTCTACTTGTCAGTGAGTGCAATTGTCTGAAGTTGCAGCTGATCTAAAAAATCCAAAAATGAGGTCACTTAACTCAACAGCAAGTGAAGATGCCGCTAGCAAGCTCAGCTGGGAAAGTTGTTCCACAGACCCGGATTCACTGAAAATCTTCACCTAATAATTAACGACAAAGAATTTGGCAAGCCAAAAATACGACAGTGCAAGAGGAGATGCTTTCTCCATCTGGGAATGAACTGTGGAAGATAAGGGATTTGATGCAGAAATCCCTATACAAAATTACTTATGGCATCAATTAGCTAGTTAAGACACATATCTATTTTACAATTTCTAGCTGTAAGACCAATACAGTACATAACAAGTTTACCCAAGGAGACAAAACTTGATTGCATCTTTAAACGCGATCATGACAGAAAACTTGAAGGTTCATCTTGTTTCTCTAATCCAACTAGTCTTATAAAACATACGAATGTACTCAATAACGGGGTTCTTCATAAACCAAGGCAAGGAAAAGTTGTAATGCAAAAATTGTAAAGATTGATATTTGAAGCTCAACAATAATGAGTTATATGGAGCTAACCTGATTGACTGTGGGTACAATTTTCGCAAATTTAAGCAATTCCTTGATCTGCTGAACGCTAAAATTGCTAACTCCAATGGATCGAACAAGACCCAAATCTACCAGACCTTCCATTGCTTTCCATGCTTTCTTCAAACGATTCAAAAACTGCCTATATTCACTCCCCGACTTCGAAGGGGGGTCAGTGGCATCGCCGAACGCCGAGCTCTCTGGCCAATGCATCAAATAGAGATCTAAATATGCGACTCCAAGATTCTTGAGAGAAACTCTGACAGAATTCTCAATTTTATTGAGTGAATTCATAGTACAATACAGCTTAGAAGTCAAAAATACATCCTCCCTCTTCAGTAAGCCTTTGAAAGCTTCAGCTAGCGCTTCCCCGACTTCAATCTCATTCCCGTAAAGATGTGCGCAATCTATGTGACGGTAACCTGCCGACAATGCTGTTTTTACGGCTTCAACACAAAGGTCTCCGCTACTCTGCCATGTCCCAAGCCCAATGGATGGGATTTTTGCTCCATTTTTCAACAGGAAGTAACTTCCTGGTACCCCATTCTTTCCTTTCATTCCTTAAGATCCTCGAGAAGATGAACAGCAAATTGACAAAGAAGATGAACAATGAATAAAAAAAAAAACCGGAAAACTGCACTGCAGCTATTCACGATTCAAACGAAGACCAATCAAAATTCCAACAAATGATCGATTAATAGAGAAGCCCCAATATCTCAGGAATGGAAGAGAGCAATTAAAATCAAACAAAAGCCCATTAATCGCATACAGAAAAGCAGAAAACCCTTTTCAGAGAAAATCAAATAACATTCAACCGAAGATAATAAAACATTCTCAGTCTAAATAACAACTTTGACTACAGAGAAGCACATCTTCTGTTTGTTGATTTATCAGAATGAAACCAACCAAAAAAATAACCTACGACTCTACACGCAATTGGAGGGATCAAGACAAGCAAACAAAGAAACCTTTATTTTCCCGGAAACTACCCAGATTTATTTAATTACTTTCTATGTCTGTGTGTATATATATTAGCAATATTCCTATAGTAAGCGTGGTCAACAACGGCAGCAGAGAGCAAGAAAGCCCCCAAAACGACCAAACATATAGCTGTATAATTGAGCTTCTCTCTCACAGACACTAGAAATAACGTATAAGACAATGGATACCAAATTAAAAATGTATTTTGTTTACAGTCATATAAAAGAAAAAACGAGAAAACTAAAAAAGAAAAAAAGAAAAGTTGGGGAAATTGCCAAAAGTTTCAAGGTTTTACACCTAACCAAGACGACCCGAAATTCACCCACCAACTACCCAACTAGCAACAGCATTCATTGACAAAAACAGAATACTCAATGCATCTCTCTCGTTCTCTCTCCATTCTCTCAATTTCAAAGGGAGAATATTGTATTTGTGAGTGAGGAGGAGGAGAGCGTTGCCCCAACGGTTAAGCCATGGTTGGTTTGAATGGTGGCAGAGTTTGGCACGGCTGTGGCCTTATGGGAGTGCAGCATTTTCACCGCCACTTTATTACCTTTCTTTACCTCAAGTCAACCAAACGTTCTAGTCTTCTAGACGTTTTATCCATAAATTTAATTTTTTTAATTAATAAAAAGTAATTCATTATACTTTTATGATGAATTTATACTTTTCACTTTTATAATTTTAATTGCAATATATTCACTTCCTATGATTTTGATTTGTGACATGACATTAACTCATTAAACAAAAATTGATAATAGTTTAGGGGCAAAATTATAATTTTTCCTAAAGATATTATATTTTTGTAAAGTCATTTTTAATTTTTGAATGATTTTATATTTGACAAACGTTATGCGGATATGATTACTTAGCCACTGTTTGATTAAATTTTTAAAGAGTATTTTTTTTTTTACTTTTTTAAAAATAGTAAAAATATCAAACATTATCTTTTAATTTTTATTTTTTTTGCCTTTTTTGTTAAGAAATTATGCGCTGCTGATTTGAAAAAAACAAAAAATTAAAAAGTAATTCTAATTTTTTCCTGAGAAATTAAATACTACAATTTTTTTAAAAAAATAAATAAGTAAATAAGTACTTATATAAAGCAAATCCAAATGATGCCTTATTTTTCAAAACTTTTACTTCGTGAGGCGTGGTCTTTGATCGCATGAGCTACTTAATGAGTTGTTTAAAGGGTCAAGTTTAACGGGCACTTATTATTATTATTATAATTATTATTTCATATTTTTACATTTGTTTTGCCAAATGTCAAATAAAGCTGGAGATGAAAGGTTAAGACTGCTTTATCTATAAATATAACATTTAGTAATTATTCTCCATTAAGATTATTTATTGTGATTTTTTTCTTGCACGAATAAATAAATTTATTAAATATTATATAAATAAGAAAAATATAAAAATTTATAAGATGACTAGGGATGATCCCAAAATGTCTTGGAAATTTGTACCACTCAAAACCAACTTCTTCTAAACATTTTTTTGTAAGAGAATCAAATGACTAGCTGAATGGGGAAAAATATCACAAATTAAAACTATAGGGATCAATGTGTATGAAAATAAATCATATGGGTGCAATGTTTAAAATAGATGTATAGCTCAAGGGGGTGAAAATAAATTTCCCTTTTTTGGATGGATATTGATGGAAAAATGTTACAAGACTCTTAAAAAAGTGTCTTTAATGTGTTTTGATGATGTAATAAATATTCTAACAATTAACTTTTGGAAGTTGAACTCCTCAATAATAATTGATTTACACTTTGCATCCTAAATAGTTTTAACAGCAATGCATTGACTTCGTATAGTTTTGATTTGTGACATTTTGCACAATTCCATTAGTTAACCATTAGTTTCCTTAACTGAAAAATTGTGTTAGATTTTTTTTTTTTTTGTTTTTAAAATAGTAATTATCTTAAATTGTTGATGTATCAATAAACATATCGGTGAATTTCATTATTATTTTTTCAATATATTTTAATTTTATAATAAATAAAATATATTGAAAAAAAAATTATAAAACTTCACCGATATAAGGATATGTTTATCAATAAATCAGTCATCTATGATAAATACTGCATTAAAAGAAAAAATTTAACACTATTTTTCAGTTAAAAAAAAAAAAAACTAATTACTAGAATGATGCAAAATACTATAAATCAAAATTATAAAATCAAAATATTGTAATTAAAATTATAAAAATATAAAATATAAATCACTTGAAGGAATCAAAGTGTAGTTTTTTGTTATTATTATTATTTTTTTAAGTAGAAGTCTAGAAGTTCGGATAAGTTGAGAATTAAATTGGGGAATACGACGCATAGCATTACTCGAAATTCGACACAGACACGGGGCAAAAACTTGGCACGACAAATGGACAGTAATGATGGCGGGAAAGCACTTTCTGTGTTCCGTTAGTAGAAGCGCTTTCTATGTTATGAAGTTCAGATTTTTTTTCTTTTAAAAAATGAGTTCAGATCTTACCATCGTCAAAAAGGCCGGACAAAGAGCGCTTTTCGTATTTCGGTACCTCCCGGGAAAACGTTAAACCTAGGTACGCAGAATGCCCCAAATGCTTTGATTTTTGATTTTTTGGTTACTTGCTGGTTTTTCGCTTTCGTAACGAATTTTCAGATCAAATCCTTTAAAATGCATCAGGAATTCTGTGTCAGAGAAAACTAGGAAAATGATAATTTGAAAGTTTTACGTTTTCTGCTATCGAACACAAAACAACTTTGTCAACTAATTGAAGACGGCTTAAAATTTTTCATTTTACGGAAACCCAAACAACGGAAATAAATAGTTGCAATTTTCTTATATTTTCCTTCGGATTCGCAGCAACCAAACGGAGCAAGGAGTTGAATATCCTTGTTCTGTACAGTAGGATTATAAGACGCTAATTTTCATTTTTTCAATTATTTAAAACCCAAAACGACATAAGACATAAGACTGAAAATTCTTTTTCCTCTTCTTTTCCTTCGGTTCTCTCGGCAACCAAGCGGATGATTATTGTTAAATTTTACAAGTAGACTGAATTGACACATGCATAGTTGTATGGATTATTTTCAAAGGCATTTTGCATATATGATCAACATGCAAATGAAGGAACTAGTAGCAGAAAGATCTTAATCTAACAAGTTCATGGCTTGGGTTTGTGATAGTTTGTGATATGCATGTGCTTTGGGCATAGAGTGTTGTGTAATTTTTTATCTCTAGTATCGGAAAGTTACTTTCTTGTATGCATTTTTTTAAAGGTGAAATATCGTGTGCAGTTTTTATGAGTTTGTAAGTGTTTGTTGGAATCCAGTGTAAACATAATCTGGTAAATAAATTATTTTTGGTTGTTGAAATTTATGTGAAGAAAATTTAGTCATTCAAATTGTTACATGCTTCCAAAATGATTTCTAGGTTGTTATGGTTGAATTTGGATTATTTTTAATGAGAAATTCAATATGAAAAATGAGGACTTGAGAATCATTCCCCAAAACTTCTCCTTATGTATCTATGACTTCCAAAGGCTGCACTCTTGGTCTTGCTCTTTAAATACATTGGATCCAAATTAGAATGTGTTTCTGAAAAAGAGGTGTCTTTGGAGTATTGCCCAAATTCGCATATAATGTTCAAATAATTGCCCTAGTTCAGTATTCCTGTATTGTTCAGTACATCTAGTAATATTTTATTTTGTTCGAGCCTTTAAATGTTCTGTAAGTGTAGGTTTGTACAATTTCAGAAGGAACCCATTTTTATCATTTACTGAGTTTCTGCACAGCCTTGTCTTTGCTATTTAAGAATTTTGATTTTGAAGTTTTAGATGTTGTACCTCCTCATTTTGATTGCTTTCTGCTTTAGACTACTTAAGTACATAGTTTTTAGTTTCATATTTTTAGAGAACTGGATTCTTCTCCTTGCATAGCCCATTTATACATTTTCTTCCAGTTAAAAAAAGAAAAAGGGAAAAAAGAAGAAGAAAAAGAATAGGGTCATCGATGGCACTGTTATTAGAAGTTAGGGTAATCTTTAGGCCATGCAGTGATAAAAGAGGGAATTCGATTTATATTCTTCATCCTGTATGTATTTTGATTTACTATTTACTTTTTCTTCTCTGAATTTCATAAAAAAGGGAGTTTAATCTGATATTAAAGTGTTTTCTTTGTGTAGACAAATATATTACTGGGCCTGATCTTATTGATAAGGATATGTGAGAGGAAGAAGAGAAATGGATGGATCTGGTCCTGATGAGGGAAGAAAACGGCGTTTACCGTTATGGATGCTGGGCGTAGCAGCTGCCGACCAAGTGAGGAAGTCTGAGAATGGAGATGAAAACAACCACATTGGGGATGGACTTGCACCCCAAGCTTGCCAGCCCAAGACAAAAACTGAAATTGCGCAGCCTGTAAAAGAGGTCCTGATTAATGATAACGTGCCTTTGGAGGTGAATTCCTGTTTTCTTTCAAAATGTGAAACAAAGAGAAGAAAAAGAAAATCAGGTCAACGTGATGCAGGTTGTGATGGTAACATCCCTGAAACTGGTTTAGTTAAGAAAATATACAATGGACTTGGGAGAACAGTCCTCGAATCTAAATCTTGGAAAAGGCAAAAACCAAAGAGTCTTAGGTTTGGAAGTAGCGAGGAATCTGAAATCCCATTTCCGCATGAGAATGATGGAGAACTGACTGTGGAAGATTTAGTGAGCATTGCTGAAGAGGTGATTTGCTTTTCACTAGTACTGAAAGAAGAAGAAATAATGCTTCAATTTTTTTCTGCTTGAAATTTTTGTATTGACATTATTTAGTGTTATTGCAATTTATAAACATAGTGTCAAGGTATGTCATACTAAATCATACCTGAATACCCCAAGTGAAGACACCTTAAGCTGATCTTAGCACAGTTACCAAGATAACTTATTTAGGAATTAAGAACTCTTATGCTAAGAAATGTCAAATTGCAATCTTTTGTTTGCAGTATGTCAAAGCTGATAAGGAGATGGAGCAACAGCAATTATCAAATGGTGGATGTGACTTAGAAAGCCAACTTCCAGTAACAGTCACCTCTAGAAATGAATTAGGAGGTTATGTGAATGCCCCTCAGACTAACCGCAGACTACCCACACGTGAAACAATAGCTTATTCTCATAATTCAACTGAAAGCTCGGCCAGTGAAGGAATTGTCATCAGTACGAGCAGAACAGGGGATCCTGCTCATGACATGCTGGATTTGCTCTTGGGTCCCTTGCTCAAGAAACCCCTAGCGGATGAAAAGAAGATTGAATCAATTACAAAGGATATGACATTTGCCTATGAATTGAGAAAGCAAAGTCAGAATGATGTTGTTGGAGAAGAGTTGGTCCCTCGGACGAAGAAGAAGAGCAGTCTCAAAGACAAGGTAGCAATGCTTCTCGACTGAATAAGATATCTGAATTCGTAGACACAAACCCACATAGTACAGTGATCTGGAGTGTGGACCTGATACATGATTCTCCAGGGTAATCGGGTATATTAGCCTGTCAACCTTTGCACAGTTTTATCTCCTTTATTTGGAGCTTAATCACATTGCCACAGATGATACTCCCCAAGGTGTGTATCTTCCACTCCTCATGGTTTGTCACTCTGTCTGGAGGGTATATTGTTCATCAATCTTGTCCTAGGAAGGTGTTTATGTACAGGAATAGGAAACTGTGGGGCAATGATACACAATAGAAACTTATGTCTTTATTGAAAAAAAGAAGAAGAAGAAGAAGAGCATTTTCAAGTGCTGAAATTCAGAAAAGCTGTTCATTTTGTGCTATTGACTCATTATTAAGTTGCTAGTTGCTTTTTTTTTTTTGGTATGTATCATAATAGGATTGCCAGATTGGCATATCAGGGAACTTTGATTCTGTTACTGTAAAAATTTATTGTTGTTGGGTAATATGGAGAAGTATTGAAATGTGGTGGAGAGTTGTGTAGAATTAAATCGAAAGGGTTGTACTGGTATTATTGTAATCTGAAGGGGGGGAATGGTTAGCTAGTATAATTAGTAGCTAGAAGTATGAGACTCAGTATTAGTGAGTAAAGTTTCCTTAGCATTGAAGTAAATATGTATGCTAGTCACTTCACGCTGAAGTAATTAATAGGTTAAGTAAGCCAATTCCTTGTCTGGGAAGTAACCTAGTTGTTTCACTTGGAACTGACCTAGTTGTTTCTCTAAGAAGCTAGTGATTACTTCTCGAAGAAGTAACATACACTATAAGAGCACATATTTTTCTAATTTGAGAAGTATAGTTTTGGAGTAAATGTAAGTTGAGTTTGTTTAAGATTTATGTTGGTAGTCTCTCTCTCTCTCTCTCTCTCTCTCTCTCTCACCTTTTCCTTCCCTTATTTCGTTATCTACTCTTCTTCTTCAATAACCTTTTTCATTTCTCACTAAAATACCTTCAATTCCATCTTATCATTTTTCTAATTCAAATGCTAATCAATTTGGGATTTTTTCTCCACTAACCATCTACATGAACTTAATAGTAATCTTTCCTAGCAACCCCTTTCCATTTTGGTCTACACAACTCTCACCACCTTCCTCTGCAACACAACCAATATTCACGAGGTTTTCAAGGTTGTCATGTGTTTATTTAAATTTTTTGGGGAACATCCATTTTAGGATCTTTGGCATTTGGTGTCTACAAGGTGTGGGTATCCAAAAGCTTAGTTTGGAAGTTATTGCTGAAATAGTTATCTAATATGTGTTTATAGATGTACAACCTTAAACTATTGTATTTGTCATTGTGTATGGGGGTTCTTGTGTGTTCTTACTTACGTATGTCGGTTGCTACTGACAATGTTGATATGGACCGTCAGTGCTAAGGTGTACTTGTCTGGAGGTGATGTAGTGCGATGTAAGAAAGACCACCTTTCTAAAATAGCCTTGATAAAACCAAATGACAGCAAAGTTACTTGTAGCAATGATATCTTTTTGGAATGACTTATCATTAGTAGAGCAAAATGACAGGAGGGTGACCGGCTTAAGGAGGAAGATTGAGGAAATGGGGGGAAACACCTATAAGGGGGTGGCAGTGGTAAACAATTAATACTAGACCATTTTTCAACCCTTTGACTTAAAAGAATATAGACCAATCTTTAGGCATTAAGCTTAAGATAATATGAATAAGTAAATATGACTTATTAATAGGATTCTTGAATTTCACAATGCATTATTAGGTTGGTTCTAGTGCAATTGAGTCGAGGATTTTGCTTGGAGGCTTATTGTTTTTAATTTTTTTGTGACAGTGGAGCTGTAGAATCTTAAGACCACTTTTGCATGGCAGGTTTGGTTCCAAAATAAAGCCCTAAGTCAAACTGATTAGTATTGGGTTTCCTCAAAGTTTCTCCCATTTTCATTTTATTGCAAACTCAGCAGTGTTATGCATTGTCCCGTAACCAGCATACCTTACAGACATTTGTTGGAGGTGTGACCTGATGCCTGGTTTATTTTGGGAATGATATATTTTCTTTATTTGGTACATAATGAAGATGTACCTGTGCACTACAGGGGGTATAGGTAAAAAGAAAAGGCAGAGAGAGTGGGGAAGTTACTTAAGGATGGTGGGTGCCGTGTACCAACTTTCAAGCCCCCTCATTCTGCTATAGCATGCAGATAGACTGGATGCCCTTCATTGCACACATTAAGGCATCCAAGTCCAGGAAACTACTTTAACTTGGTCAGGCATGTTAAGCTTGATAAGAATAGTGCCGGCACAAGGAATCTGGGACTGGTGGTTGTTTGCATGATGTCAAGGAAGGCAAATAAATCTTGCTAATATCATTTTACCAATCTGGCTTCAAGTCATGACTCTGATTCACTTGAGGATTGCTTCCTTGTTGTTTCATCTTTAGGAATTTTAGTTTGTCTCTGTTAGAAGTATGTGTAGCTATGCTGGAGCTGCTTTTCCTATATGCTTCATTTGATTGCTTATTATTATTATTATTATTATTGCTTTCATCTTTGTAATGAGCATTAATTTCATGTGGTGTTACTGTTGGACATTTAGACATTTAGCTTTTGGTTTAGGGGCATAGCTTTTTGTAACATTACTGTTCCATTTGCTAAGATTTTATCCGGTAAATGGGCGCTGGTCTAGAATGAGGATTTTGTCTTCTAGAATCTAAAAAACCGAAGTCCTTGTAAAAAACGATTTTGCTTATTTGATTCTGGATACCTTCTTTATATATATATATATATATATAT
>JAESVK010000847.1:847600-876913 GCA_017140935.1 Hamamelis virginiana | reverse complement strand
ATATATATATATATATATATATATATATATATATATATATATATATAGGTGTAACTGGATAGAAAGGGTTTCTCCAAAGTAGTCTTGTTTCCATCTTTCTCACTCCAGATTAACTTCTTCATATTGAATTGCTTTTATAGAATGTACATATATATGTAAGCTTGCATATAATTGTAAGTGAAGTATGTAAATTGCAAGATATTTGTTGCTTTGCTTAATTTGGTTTTCCAAGCCTACAAGCTACCCCCAACACAAATTCATTGAATCAGGTCAGAGAGGGTCACTTTACCCACTCAGGTCTCAACTGCCCTTTGCCAATTTAATCAAGAGCACTTTAAACGATTCACAATTTAATCTAGAACTTTCTACTCCCCATTAACCAATTCACGCAACACATCTCTCTTTGTTCTTTAGTGAACATGACTGACTCTCTCTCTCTCCCTCTCTCTCTCTCTCTCTCTCTAAAAGTATTTCCCTTCCACCGCGGGGACAGAGTGCCGTCCAAGAGAGTTAGGGCCTGGAATTAGAGATGATTGAAGAAAGAGGTGCCGCCCCGAAGACACGGGCATAATATGTGTTTTGTCACGGGGTTAGTTTCAGCATATGCATAAAACCGTTGGCATGCACCCGTGGGCAAGCATGGGAGAGACCAAGACAAAGACAATGCAACAAATTTAGTGGTTCAAACTTCAAACTTGTTCACTAGTTAATTATTTGGAAAGTATCGGATGCTTAAAGGACTGTTGTTATATTAAAACTGAACTCATCTTCCCCCCTATGCCCCCTATGCATATAATATATTCAATTCAATGCCACGGATATTTGACCACAACTAAAATATCAATTGCAACTATAAAACAAGAATACTACAATTTTAATTACACGAATGATGGAACCATTTCTGTTTGGAACGAAGTGTGCTTAGTCAATTTCAACATGGATTTTTTGTACTTAGTCATGATTTCATGCAATAGAAAAAAAAAAAGTACATATATATATAAATATATCTATATATATATTCATCATTTACAACAAAAGATACCCATTGGAACAAGAAGCTGATTCTCTCCATAAATTAATTGATTTAAGGTCCTAAATGGAGGGCAAAAACATCACTTTCTGAGTAGGAGAAGTTGTCGTCTATTAAAAGAATAAAAGTTAGTTTGGGACAATAGAAAATGTGGGGGAATTAAGCTGAAATTGATTACTTTTGTTTGTTTTCAATTGGACAAATTGATGCCTCAAACACACTATGAGTGTGAGGTCTTGTTTTCTTTTCATTTCCTCTTCAAATACAAAAGTGGAAGTGAGAACCAATGGGAGTTAGCCCAGTTGGCAGAGGGTTGGGTTATGGGTAGTAGGTCTCGAGTTCAATCAAGTTGGGGGTTTGTCTTTGTTTTTACAAAATAATATGGTTATATGGGGTGTTCTGAGGAATATTATAGCTAGCAAGACAAGGTCCATGGTTATGAATCTCTCGGCCGGCAAAGGTGCCCTGAGTAAATCAACTGTAGAGTCTATGGAAGGAGGAGGAGGTACCCCAAAATGCATATTGAGAAAAACTCATTTTCAGAATTCCTCTACCTATCCTATCCATAGGTGATAGGTCTAATACTCCTCACTTTGTGGTACAGTCACACCAGCCCTAGACACCATCATATAAATCTAATCTCCAATTATAAGTGTATGAACAAGTAAGAGGAACTCAATTGTTAGGATTTTTTTTTTATTAATGATGCAAAAGACCCTTCTTCAATGGCTCGTGCATTTTCCCATCTAAAATTAGCTCTAGCTAGCTATGGTAGAAGCCATTTTGGATAGCCAAAGTCATTTTTTGGCTAGTTATAGTGAAATGATCAGACATTTAATTAGCTAGACGTGCTACACTAGTACAAGTTATTTTTTGGTTGTCTCTTGCTAGACATCTTTCTTCTCTTGCAATAGACCCAACACAAATCTCAGTACATTTTGTGTGCATGTCTTGGTAAAAATGGCTAGATAAATTGGCTTGATGTTGATTTACTTAGCCCACACCTGTATTCTAACTCCTCGTTAGACAACATCGAATTGAACCACCGTTTTTCCCCCCTGCCGTAAAAAACTATAATATATATATTGAACAGCCTAGTTATTGAGCAGTACTGAAGGGAAATACATTAAACACATATATATGAAACTGGCAGGATTACAAAATGGACAGACCATGACCATCAAGCATCCATATGTTATGTCAATAACATTATTACATGTATTCAGTGTAACTAGAAAAACACAGTGGGGAAATCAAGGGCAGATGGTGATCGATCAGCTAGCCTAGGAAGGCAGTGATCTAGATCAGATCAATCCTTAGCCAGGGAAGTTAACAGGGGCATCATACTTGCTGAAAAGTCTGTAAGAAGACAAGAGTGAAAGTGCTGCATAGCAAGTTACTGCAACAAATGTCATGGCCACAGATGCTTTAGCCTTTTCACAGAATCCACCAAATGACCCACAAGCTTCACTCCAAGTAATGGCCACATCTCCTTTGTATGCTAGATATAGCACCTCACTTGACACTGCCCCAGCGGCTAGTATCATGTAAGTCAACACCTACATGCATTATATAATACATGTATAATCAATTTTGTTTCTTGTTTTGATATGATTTCTAATTAAGCTAAAAAAAAAAAGCTTACTTACCTGGTCAAGGAAGAAGAAAGTCCATGCTCGAGACATGGTGGAGGGGCGAGGCATGGCTGCAAAGATAGCTGAAAGAAGGGAATAACCTGCACAAATGCCATTTGCATGCACCAAATACCTGCATATATTATGCAAATTCATCAGACATGTATAAAAGCAAGTGACCAATTGGGGGAAAGAATGCAAGCTAGGAGCAGAAAAATAAAGAGTGTATAACCCATCTGGGGCTAGCACAGATGGTGGGGGTTTGGATAGTAAGGTCTTGATTTGGAGACCTATAAAAAAAAAATGTAAATAAAGAGTATATATTTGCAATTAAATTAACATCTAAATGGTTTCTAAGAACGAAAATATGATTTGACCTGTTAAGAGATTAAATCCTACAACAAAAATTTGGAAATTATAGTCCTCTGTTTAGAATTCGGAAAAAGTACGAACTATAGGGACATGAGAAAAATGAAAGGAAAAAGGAAAAAAAATTCTTTAGAAAAGATTAATTTTTAGGCAAATTTCAGTATTTTCTTTCTCTTCTCATAATCCAAACGAAACTTATATCTTGAAAATTTCCAAAAAAACAAAAAAGAAAGAGAAAAAAAAGAAGAGGGAAGCACTAATGGCACTCCCAACATAGCCTCCCATGCTCCTCCTATTATTATAATGACACAAGTACTCTTTATTTATCCATAATGTTGAATTTATCATTGAAATTAAGATTGGGTCAGGTAATCTTCATAGGACCAATTACGTTACAAATTTTGAAAACTGACCATTGGATTAGATATTCCTCTTATGTATATCAGGCCTGTAAAAAATTACAATGATCCAATGGTTGGTTTCTGAAGAAAAAAAAAAACTTATTATGAAAAAACGGTGAAATTTTAGAGAACTCACAGAGACATTTTCAAAAAATCAACCGTTGGATTACTGTTATTTTTTACAGGTCTGACATACATAAAAGGGGAATCTAATCCAACAGTCAATTTTTAAAAATTTATTCTATAACTATTCCTATAAATATCACCCCGATACAACTTTAGTATCAAAAGTATATTTGATACTATTAGGAATAAATAAAGGGTAATTCTTTATATAACATTATAATTAAGGATGAGTGCGGGAGGCTTGGTTTGGGGGTGATTCTATTGTCACCCACATAATTTGCTAGCAGCACCCACTAATTAATGAATTTTTTTATTACTATCCTATCCACTTGTAAAATTACTATTAAGGAAAATATTAGATAAATAAAAAAATAAAAAATCATATTACTTGTTGCAGCCACCTTCTCCTTCTCATGTCATTTCTTTTTCACAAACCATACTCTAACAAACTTTTGCATTCTCATAATCACTTCTTAAAAACTCTAACAAAAAAAAAGGTGTTTGTTGATTAATGGACAATGAACTAGTTATGTGAGAGGATTTCAACAATGAAAATGTGTATTTTTTTCAAGTATGATTTACAATTTTTAAGTTTTGTTAATCTTCAATTCGTATTTTTGTCTATGTAATATTGAACATCAATCAATGTTCGATAGAACTAATTGAATATTTCACTATGTTCAATCATCCCAACTGAATATATAAACATGTTCAATAGGGGTTACCGAACATTACAGAACTTTCATTAGGCACCCCAAGAATATCATCATATGTTCAATTGAACATATTAGAATACTATTTAGGGAAAAATTACAGAAAACCCCCCTCAACTATCACTTTGTGACACTTTACCTCATTCAACTATATTGCAACACTTTGCCCCCCTAAACTATTGAAATATTTTGACAAATAACCCATTCCTTAATCTTTTTACAGTTTGCTTTATGGCAAACCGACCGTTGGATTACTATGATTTTTAGCGTGCCTGACATAGACAAATAGATTAGCCAATCCAACGATCGGTTTTGAACGGTTAGATTAAAAAAAAAAAACAAAAAAGAAAAAAACTGTTAGATTAAAAAATAAACTATGAAAATACATACATTTTTGAAATTGTATTTTAAAAACAGGCCGTTAGATTAGATTATTTGCCTATTCATGTCAGGCACGCCAAAAATCAATATGATCCAACGGTCGATTTGCAATAAAACAAACTGTAAAAAAATCATAAAAGGGGTTATTTGTTACAATTCCATAGTTTAGGGGGTAAGGTGTTGCAATCGATAGTTGAGAGGGGTAAAGTGTCACAAGATGATAGTTTATGGAGGTTTTCTATTTTTTTCCCTATTATTTAACATACCAAATTCAAACCTTCCCAGGTTCAAATCTCACGAACCGTTATATTCTCATAATCACTTCCAACGTTCATAACAAATATATGTATTAATTAAATGCCATTTTCTTCCATTTTGGAGAAAACTATGTGTAAAAACTTAGCAAATAATCCAAACAAAACTTACATATTAAGAAGTGAGGAATTTCAAAAAAATAAAAAATAAAATGAAAACTGTCCCCCTCTCTTTCTTTCAATATACATATTTAAAAGTTTTCTTGCACTAAATATAAATCATAATTTCATTATTATGGGATTTGTGCAGTGTGTCAATTGGAGATTAATTATACACACATGGCTTCATGTGTCAATTAATTATACACATGGCTCCATGCACCATTTATGTGATATAAGCAAATCTTCTAATGTTGAGAATTTCAAAAAGTTTATAATTTTTTTTGGTTTGGTGAACAGTCAAAGAAACTTTATATTTCATGCAGGTGAAAAATGAGTGTAAAATAAATAAATAAAAAATACTCTATTTTGATTGAATGGGATGGAATTTCTTATTTCTTTTATTTTATGAGTTAAAAAGTAGATAAACTCTAATAAGCTAAATTTTAATTGGCACAAGTTTATAAATCCAATCTCAAATGAATATTTAATATAAAAATGAAAAATTATCCAAAAGTCACTAATTAGTTTATAATTTTATACCATAAGGTCCAATTTTACAGATTTCGGAAAATTTTAAATTTTCCAATTCTTTTGTCTCTTTGTTAGGGTAAAAAGTAATAGTATAAAATATTGCTTATGTGAAGAACTTATGAGAATTAATATAACCCTAATATATAAAAATATATATTAGGGTTATATTAATTTGGGGGGACTCAGTGTAAAAAGTTAGCACAGATTGGTGCATGTATGGTATAAAAATGCAATCCCCTTGTGCATATATGTATATATATATATGCACACTGTTTTTTCAAGGCAAATAAAATTAAATTTGGTACATGCATGTGTGTGATCAGCAAGGACCTTTTGACTTTTGATGCTCCTGCAGGCAATTGCATGCTGCATGCATGCACATACATAATTCTATATATATATATATATATACACACACATATAGAAAATATATATATGAGAAATTGAATATATAGAAGCTCTTAGGCTTCTTATTTTTACAAGAATAGTAGATTAGCAGTAGTTACAAAGAGAAAAAAAAAAACCAAAACAAAAGAATAAAAACTGTAAATGAACCGTATGAACGAAAGGGGGGAAGGTAATTACCTGAAAGCCCCAAGGTCAGAGTAAGAAACAGAGCCAAAATCATTGGTCTGAGAGTTTTTGAGCATGAGTACAAGTGCTACCACGCATAGAGCCATCGGCACTAAACGCAGCAACGTCTCTGCAGTGCGCATGCTGTTGTTCCCCTCCCCATCTCCTCTTGACTCAATCTCCATCGGAGAGCTTCCAGCTACACCACCTTTCTCTCTATTCTCCATCACTATGCTTCAATTCAAATCTCTCTCTCTCTCTCTCGCTCGCCTTAAGAATGTAGTTACTTTGGTAGGGTACAGTGAGGAGAGGTGGTGCACCACTGCACCTCAGTTATTAGTTATTAATGGGACATTGGGTAGGGTGGGTGATGGAGCATTTAATGTCATCCGGGCAGACCACGCATTCCCAAGTGCAATGGATAACTCTCTTCTCACTTTCCAAACAGGGTTTGGTTGCTATCTTTGAATTTTTCTCTATTTGAATTTTTCTAGATATTAACGGTCTGTTTGGAAATTTTTAAAACTGATTCTGGTCAATTCTGATATCTTTTTGTTATATGATTTTTATATAAATCAGCTTCCATCTGATTTGAAAAAAACTGTATTTATACCTTATTTTCTGGACGGGATTGAACTGATTTCCATAAAAAATTCACTTACCAAACAGTAGAAAATAAAAACCTTGCCAAACAGCAGTAGATAAAAACCTTGCCAAACAGCCCCTAAGATCTTTACACGTCATTTCAAGTGAATGATGAATTATATAGTTGGATGAGGTGTTATCATCTTATTATCTAAATAACTTTTTTTTAAAAAAAAAATTTCAAACTGAAGATCCAGACTCTTCTCCTCAAAACACATCCCTCTCTTTCCAACAACGACAGTTTCATTCAATGAATTGTTGTTCAATATGAGCTACCTCATCAAATTTGAAGGATGGGAGGATGGGAGGGGAAGGAGAGAAGATAGTTTGAGTATGTTTGGTATGGAAGGAATGAAAGAAAGGAAACAAGAATTAAAGGAAAAGATGGAGTTGTAACCTCCAAAATCCATCTCCCCAAAAGTGGGTGGATGAGTGGAAGGAAGATGGCATTTTGAGATAAAATGACTATTTTACCCTCCACCATTAAAAATTCATTTTTGCTTTTATGCAATGAGTGTGAAAGATCTTTCAAACCATCTTATACCAAATACACATGAAGAAAATATGATTTTCCTTCCCTGATGATAGGGAGACCACCCCTCCTACTTTTCAACTCTTTTCATCCCTACCAAATGGATCAGTAGAAACTGGAGTGTTGGAATGGAAGTTAGAATGACCCATTGCTCTAGTGGCATCCAGTGGGCTAGCTTCTTAAATGATTTTGGAGTGAAGTCAGGAGATCAAGCATGCTAAAAGTCATGTGCCCTGCACATGCTTGGGTTATAAAGTTTGGGCTTCAATTGGGCTACAAATACTAACCTTATCTGGGCCTCCAATGGACCGTTCAAAACAAATCAAAGGGAGGGGATGTTGACACACCCTTGAATTATAAGCCCACCCCCTCCTCCAATTTTGATTTTTTACCGTTTTATGAAAAAATACATTGTTTTTAAGAAAACTAGCCGCGTTGTCCACTAGAAAACATCATTTTGAACAACTTTGTAGAAGAAAGTTTTTCCAAAATCTATCATTTAAGCAAACTTTTTGGCATTTTTTACGAAATATTTTGTAAAAATAATAAAATGGTCAAAAAGTCTACTTAAATGATAGATTTTGGAAAAACTTTCTTCTACAAAGTTGTTCAAAATGATGTTTTCTAGTGGACAATGCGGCTAGTTTTCTTAAAAATAATGTATTTTTTCATAAACCGGTAAAAAATCAAAATTGGAGGGGGTGGGCTTATAATTCAAGGGTGTGTCAACATCCCCTCCCCAAATCAAATGCAAACTCATCTTGGGTCCATGCTTAGGCCTCCATTAAACTTTTTCTTGAACATACCAATGAGCTATAATTATATTGCCCAATATTCAATTAGAATGGGTCTCACATTAACCCATACCAAAACCTAATAGATTTTTAAGACCCACGCTAGTGGATACAATATACTAAGAGCAATTCCAATCATGTTCTGTAAGGACCCGTTTGGATAAACTTCTACTTTTAAAAGTAAAAAGATGAAGTTTTAAGTGTGAAAATTTTGGTAGTTACTTTTAAAAATTGAGATAGTAAGAAATTCTTGGTATCCAAACTTTTAAAAGTAACTATCAAAATTTTGAACTAAAGTAAATATAAAAAAAAAAAACTTCTACTTTTTTATTTTTAAAAGTAAAAAACCAGAAAGTAGAAGCTTATCCAAACGCGCCCTAAATTTTTCACAAATGACTTCTTATTTTAGCTAATCACTTTTACACTATCTACTTCTCTATTTTAGTTAACCATGAAATATTTTATTATTTTATAAAATTTTATTTAAAAAAAAAAAGTTATCATTTGATTATGACACATGGCCATATGTAGTAAGTGCAGGGGCGGAACCAGGAATTTATTTTAGGGGGTGCCAAAACTTTAGAAACTAAAATTTTTAACAAATACATTGGTTTCCAAGTTTTTTTTTTTTTTTTAACAATTCATTGAATATAAATTATATTTTCATCTAGAGCTCAAATTAAGGGCATGTTTGGAATAAGTGGGGGGTGCCAAGAGAGTATCTCTTGTATTTTATCACAAGTATATATATATAATATTAATTTTTGAAAAGTGAGGGGGTGCCGTGGCCCCCCTTGGGCTGGCTGTAGCTCCGCCCCTGAGTAAGTGATTGGACTTAAAAAATATTAAATTAATAATATTCAGGTTTGGCGAGCTCAAGCTCAATTCGCTCGCCATTTAGCTAAAAGCTATTTTAGCTATGAGGTTGGCGAGCCCCTTGGAACTCTGTATAAGTGCTGCTGCTGCTGCTTCCTACTTTGGCTAAGGAGCCAAATATTGGGAGTCCTTTGGAGCTGCTCTAATAAATTTGGGCCTATTTATACTTATTCGACTAGAGTATTACCCAAACTCTCTTTCATAACCATGCCCACTCCAAACCATTAACATGCTAAGAGCATCTCTAATGCTTCGCCATTGAGGTGCCAGTATCAAAATTTGGCATTAGTGTAATAGTGTCCTTTGAAGTGCTAAATTTTATTGGTACTTCAAAAGACACTAATGGCAAAAGCACCAATTTATTCCAATACATTACTGCCAAATATATCTATATCATCATTTTCTCATCTACAATAGACGACCGTTATCATTTGAGATGCTAAATTCGGCATTACAGATTACCAACACCAAAATCTGGCACGTCAAATTTTGGTAATGACAGCTCAAATAGCAACACACTATGGATGCTCTTAACCCAATATTGATTATCATTTTATTCAACCAATCATTTGCATTATAAATTTTAACTTCAACCCAATTATTAGTGGCACCAAATCACCAACCCAAATATAATCACCAACTGCCGATTCTTCGGCAAAAAAGGTAAGCTTTAAAATGCATAAACAAATAAATTTTGAGGTCTTTGGTCTTGAAATTGCATATATTTGTGAATTTTATTGTAATTTCATATGCATTTGATAATAAATTTTTTATATTTACAGTTATTTTGTAAATATTTTTTGAGCAAACCCATTTAAATATCACGTATAAATGTATATGTTCGCGAACTTAGATCATTTTTAACGATTTTTTTTATAAACATGTATATTTGGAAAACCTAACAACACTTTATGAAAGTATAATGTGATTTAAAATTCCATACCTTACTAAATAATGAATCCGAACTCGCAACTCATCGGGATAAATGCGAACGCAAATAAACTCAAACTAAAATGCTGAAATCTTCACATATAAATTTTATACAGTGGACATATATTTTGTCCAATAGACATCTACACATACGTATACTTTATGTATGAAAACATTTTAATACTAAAGTAAAACCGAAGAACCTAACAAGTTAGCAACTTTTTATTTAAATATAATATTCCAAAACTCTAATACGAAGGAGCTATAAGATATGGTATATGAACCTAAGGGTGGGTAGCTTAGTAGTTGAACAAGTAGGACTAAGGGCGAACCAAGTCCTTTGGTTCTGATTTCGACTCCCACTAACTACTAATATTTGAGGCCAAGGACTCTAAGGCGCAAGCCTTATTTCGAAAATTTTGTTCGGGGTGCAGGATTTAGTCTAATGCGAGAAAGCTGGCATAGGATACCTGTACAACAAAATAATAATAATAATAATAATAATAATAATAATAATATGGCACATGATAATGTCACGCGGGTTGGGTAAACAAGGGTACACCTGTCATTTGGCGGCGAAAAACCAAAACAAGTAGATTACCAAAAAGTACTCACAGACAATTATAATTTAACAGTAATACAAGGGGAGGTAGTGGCTGTGGATTGCGGAAGGTCCCTCAGAATTATGTAAACCAGAAGAAGACAGGAGAGAGGAGAGAGAGAGGGAAGAAGTATAAGAAGGAAAATCAAAAACCTTACCAAGCCTTATCGCCATATGTCTATTTTGACAGGCAGAGAATCAGCCACACCACTATCTAACTTCAATTTTCTCATCACCACTACCAGCTCTCTGTCTCTCTCTCTCTTTCTCTTTCTACATATGTATAATCACAACAATACCTAACTGTAGGAATCCCCAAATGCTTTTGCATATCTTTTCGACTCTCTGAGGTAACATTGCCCAATTCTTCTTTCTCTGTTCTTGTGAAATCTGTTTCAATTTCATTTGCACATTGAAATTTTCGTTTCTTTATGAAAGGGAAGTTGGAATTTCTGGACGATTCTGTTGTTTAGGAAACTTAATAAGATTCTGTATTGTCTGTAATTCAGTTTCTGATTATACGAATTCCGGTAAAGATTCATATATAAGGAATTGCAGGGGGAAGAGAGAGAGATTTTGTGAGAGAGTGTGTTTTGTGCGGTCCATGCTGATACTTTTATTATATATATAGTATAGGGAGGAGAATGGCTTCTCTGGCTTCCCTAGTGAGTTTGGGAAGTGCTGGGCCGAGTTCATCGGACGGGTCACTTTTGGTGGTGGGGAGAGTGTGTTTATCAAGGGGTGGTCACTTTCTGGGTGGGAGGAGATGGCGCTGTGCTTCGTCTGTCTGTAAATTTTCGGTCACAACAACTGATTTCATTGCGGACCAAGGCAATGCAGTGTCCTTAGATTCTTCAACTTATAAAAGGAGCAAAGATGAGGATGGTGATCTTGTTCTCAAGCCTGCTCCAAAGCCCGTTTTAAAATCTTCCAAGCCTGACCCAATTTTAAGCTCAGTGCCTTGGGACCCATCAAAGCTTAGTGGGGGGGATTCTGATGATGAACAATTAGAGGATGTAAAAGAGAGGAAGAAGGTGATTGAGTCGCTTGGAGAGGTGTTGGAGAAGGCAGAAAAACTAGAAACTTCCTCCAGTAGTAAAAAAGAGAGTGTATCCGTTAATACAACCACTAACCCGAGAATTGGTAAACCAGTGAATTCGGAGGCAAACAAGAAGACTAAGACTTTGAAGAGTGTATGGAGGAAAGGGAACCCAGTTGTGAGTGTGCAAAAGGTTGTTAAAGATTCTTCTAACACCAATAATAATACTAGTAAGAATGGGAAAGAGGAACCGAAGATGACTGTGGGAGGGGGAAGTGTAGAATCTCAACAACCCAATGTTCCTATGAGACCTGCTGACCCACCTTTGAGAGCCCCCCCAAAGCTACAAGCAAAACCTGCTGTAGCTCCTCCACCAGTGCCAAGGAAAACTGTTTTGAAAGATGTGGGGGCAGCTCCAAAGTCAGCAGTCAGTGATGGAACTGGCTCGGTTGCAACCAGAGAACGGAAGCAACCAATCTTGATCGACAAGTTTGCTTCCAAGAAAACTGTGGTTGATCCCCTGATTGCTCAAGCAGTTCTAGCCCCTCCAAAACCAGGAAAGGGTCCAGTTCCTGGAAAGTTTAAAGACGATTATCGTAAAAGAAATGCTTCAGCAGGAGGACAACGGAGGCGCATGGTTAATGCTGATGTTGAGATTCCTGATGAGGAGACATCGGAACTCAATGTCTCTATTCCTGGTGCAGCTACAGCCAGGAAAGGGAGGAAGTGGAGTAAGGCCAGTCGGAAGGCTGCTAGACTCCAAGCAGCCAAGCAGGCAGCTCCTGTCAAAGTAGAAATTCTAGAGGTCGGGGAGGAAGGTATGTTGATAGAGGACTTGGCCTTCAGTTTGGTCATCAATGAAGGTGAAATTCTTGGCAAGTTATATGCAAAGGGGATCAAGCCCGATGGGGTGCAAACTTTAGACAAAGACATGGTGAAGATGGTTTGTAAAGAGTATGATGTGGAAGTCATTGATGCTGATCCCGTTAAAATAGAAGAAAGGGCAAGAAAGAAGGAAATCTTTGACGAAGAAGACCTGGACAAGCTAGAAGACAGGCCTCCTGTCCTTACAATAATGGGTCATGTGGATCACGGCAAGGTAAGTGTATAGTTCTCTATATTTCTTTTTTTTTTTTGGACCCTCTCCTTATTAATATCTCTTGGTTTGGGTGTTAGATTATTTAGTTATGTATTTTTTTTTGGGGGGGTTATTTTGAGAGGAAGATTTGGCTAATATGCGTTTAATGTTCTTGACTTGGCAGACGACTCTTTTGGATTATATTCGGAAGAGCAAGGTATTTGTGGAAGCTTAATCATCTTTAATGATCCATTTTATTAATGCACACCATAGTGAATTTCAGGTCTTATGGCATGTTTATTTTTGGGAAATTAGAAAAAAAAATTTCCTTCTTTTAATTGTCAAGATTTACGTTACAGTGCAGTTATGATAGACTGGCTGTATACAATGTACAACTTGTTATGGCATATTGCATATTACTGCTATTATTGGATTTACAAGTTTCAAAGCCATCTGCATTTGATTATAGCATGACATAGATGTCATTCAACTGAAGCCTGACTGCTAGATGTTCACAGGTAGTTGCATCAGAAGCAGGAGGCATTACACAAGGAATTGGGGCATATAAGGTGCTAGTACCTGTTGATGGCAAGTTGCAACCATGTGTTTTTCTTGATACTCCTGGACATGAGGTAAGCCAGTAGTCCAATTTTCACTACTAACTTCGACAATCCTTGTTTAAGCATCAAGTTACCTTTTGCCAATTGGGTGTTATCAATTCAGTTGTGAACTGTAACTTTCACTATCTTGTTTCAAGATGTTATTTATTATATTGACTCCTGTAGGCATTTGGGGCAATGAGAGCTCGTGGAGCGAGGGTGACAGACATTGCTATCATTGTAGTGGCTGCTGATGATGGGATCCGTCCTCAAACAACTGAGGCCATAGCTCATGCCAAAGCAGCTGGGGTACCAATTGTGATTGCTATAAATAAGGTATGTTGACTATAATGCATTTGGCAATGTATACACTTCAGTCAGTGTTGGTTGGCTTCATGACTTGTTGATTTTCATTCTTATTCCTTCCATTACTCCCAGATAGATAAAGATGGAGCTAATCCTGAACGAGTCATGCAAGAGCTTTCTTCAATTGGTCTAATGCCAGAAGATTGGGGTGGTGATGTCCCAATGGTTCAGGTATCTATTTTTATAAGCATAAGACTTGCTTTTACATCTTTCTGCAATGCTTTATATTTATTGTGGGCACTTGGTTTTATTTATTTATTTATTTATTTTTATCTCCCTTAACAGATTAGTGCTCTTAAAGGGGAGAAGGTTGATGACTTGTTGGAAACTGTTATGCTTGTTGCAGAGGTAAGTTAATTGTTATTGGTGTGCCAACATGTTGGCTTTGCTAGTCTTGCAATTAGTAATACAATGATCTTACCTTTTCTTTTCTCTTTTTTAGCTATATTAGCAGTTAAAAATGAATTTTAATTTCTTCCTTTTATTTTGTTATTACAAATGAGGCATATTCAATTTCCTTTCATAAGTAGTAGCTTTGAAAATATATTTTGGATTTTGCAATAAATAATTTGTTCAGCCTTGAACAAGATATTTTGTAATGATTCTATTTGTTTCTGCTGCAAGTGTGTTGGACTCGTTCATGTTGGATTCCTAATATGTACAATATATGTGCTAACATCTAGTTTGAACTTTGAACACACATTTGCATGCACAAAGATACATGCACTTGCCCCCAAGCTCTTCCCCTTTCTGCAAATACCCATAAATACAATAAGTTTCAACTTTTCTGGATTTTTTTTCTTGTTGAAATATTTCCCAGAATGAACAAGTTATTGAATTCAGCCCAAATTTTGCACACATTTATCTGTCTTCTATATATCATGACCTTGTGCATGATTCGTTATTTTTAGTTGCAAGAGTTGAAGGCTAATCCTCATAGAAATGCAAAGGGCATAGTCATTGAGGCAGGCCTTGATAAATCTAAAGGACCGCTAGCTACATTCATCGTGCAGAATGGCACCCTTAAAAGGGGGGACGTAGTAGTTTGTGGAGAAGCTTTTGGAAAGGTTCGTAAATATGAGTTTTGAGACTCTGGATACTTTCTTTAAGAAAAAATTCCTTGCTTGAAGTTTTATAGATGATTAACCTTGAAATGCTGGACTGTGTTATTTGGTTGGCTTTACATTGTTTCCAATATTTGAAGCTTTCCTGTTATGCCCATGGTCAGGTGCGAGCTTTATTTGATGATAGTGGAAATCGTGTTGATGAGGCTGGACCCTCTATACCTGTACAGGTTTGTAGTTTGTTGCCTTTTTCCTGTTTTTTCTTATTTATTTCTTTATATAATACATTGTCTCTGATTATATTTTTGGAGCAGTGACTTGTTTGTAGAGAAAACTTTTCACAGAACTTGGTTGGGATCTAGAATAAATTAAAACATTTTAATATTTGTAAAACTCCTTGGATAATGCTAAATAAAGTGACTCGTGCAGGTTAATATCCAGAAAATGCTAGTCTTACCCCCACTTTTACCATTTTTTCTTCACCACTCGATATGTCAACTAATGTAGCCAACATTAGCATCCATGTTAGTTGTTGTGCTAACATGACACTACCATGTCACCCACCATGAGTGATTATGCTGACATGGCAATGCCACATCAACCTCCACAGAAGGCAGTAAAGAGTGACAGTGAGAGTAACAGTACTCTTAATTCCCAAGAGTGGTCCTCCTAATTAGAGGAAGTGTCATTATTCAGATACTAGAGGGTTGTATACGCCATGCACCTGAATTTGGTGATTATAACAAAACCGAACCAGTTAGTTTTCTTGATTCCCTCATTTTTGACAGCTCTTTATTGTAGTTACAGTGCAAAACTTCTCCAAGACAATACGACAGTACTTGATACATTTAATGGTGCACAAGCTTGATCATGATACTATTTTCTGATCTAATATATAATGGAAAATTTATCATCACTAATTTTAGCGCTAGTAATCATTATGTCCAATTTAATTGACTTGTGGACGGCCTCTTCCAAACTTTGATTTTCGGTTGCGTTATTATCAATTATATTACTAGCTATCTTCTTGGGTGTTGGATGCAATTCTAGGACCATTATGATAACTTTACTAGTCAAAACTTGCTTCTTGAATCCACAATCCTTCAACCTTTGAGCTCTCATACCAAATTGATGCTGTGCTTATTATATACCATATTTAGTGTGCTTTGGAACCTTGTCCATTGCATCACTAGCTTATACCCCAAGACTTCAGTAAATAGAAAATTACTCTGACCCTATTGCAAAGAATAGGCTTTCTTCTTCTTTTTAGTTTTTTATATTTTAAGCCTTATTGAGCTCACTTATGATTTTGCTACCCTCAGTCCTTCTTCCTCTCTATTTCCTCACCTTTTAATGCTAATTGTGTTTTCATTTGAGATGGACAACAATAGAAAATGTTATGACTTATGTTATTCTTCACTTTTGAATAACGCCCATTTAGTTACCAACTTAGCTGGTAATTTGGATAGATCGAATCTTCAATAGATTGATCAAATAGCTTAAACTTGCAAATTTTCAAG
Source organism: Hamamelis virginiana (assembly GCA_017140935.1). NCBI lineage: Eukaryota > Viridiplantae > Streptophyta > Magnoliopsida > Saxifragales > Hamamelidaceae > Hamamelis > Hamamelis virginiana. Next base: position 860,695 of record JAESVK010000847.1, on the reverse strand, counting down.
TCCAAATAGGTGCAAATGTCCAGTTAATTACCCACGATAAAACAAGATTACTTAAAATCCTAGAACTACTAATCATTAAAGGTCTCTCAGTCATCTGCTATTCTGTAGTATGAGATTGAAGCTTTCGTATGATTATCTTCATTCATGAGTGGCTTGAAATTTCACTTCAATTTAACAAATGACGCTCAATGATGCACTGTAGACCCAAATACGACCTTACAAGGTTTTGGCTTATGGAGTTTTGCGAGCATGCACAAACAGACTTATCAATTCAATCATGAAATAAATAATTCAGTCATGAAATAAATATAACCATAAAAACCATAAAACCATGAAGATCCAAGCATAATAATATTATCATGAAAATCCAAATCATGTAGGATACCAACAATGATAAAGGAACTAACTCAGACATAACATAATAATATTACAAATCCTCTACAACCTGCATCTAGTCCCACTTTTTGTCACAAATGCAAAGGAAACACAAAATCTTAAACCAAGCAATCAAGAAAATTGAAGAAATCCTACAACAATAGGACTAAAAACAATCTTAACCATCCTAATCTTCATCCGAAGACTCATGAGTGTGAGATGCCTGCAATAAGAGAAGAAGAAGCCATGAAACCCTAGAATGATGATCTGGGAATGAATGAAACCAGGAGAAATTGAATTGCTAGAACAGATAGTGGATAAGAATATGAAAGCTTCGGACAATCAAATGAAGGAAATAAAGAAACAAGAACCATACAGTTTTCAAAAGATGACTATTTTTTCCAAAGTTTTATTTGCCTTCCTTGTTGTATGACTCTTCAATGCTTTCCTGAAATTTTGCTACCTATTTATACAGGTCATTGGGTTGAACAATGTTCCCATTGCTGGTGATGAGTTCGAGGTTGTTGACTCTCTCGATTTTGCACGTGAAAGAGCAGAGTCACGTGCAGAGTCATTACGAGATGAGCGTATATCGGCCAAAGCTGGGGATGGAAAGGTCACACTTTCTTCCCTAGCTTCTGCAGTTTCAGCAGGAAAGCAATCTGGATTAGACTTGCACCAGCTAAATATTATTATGAAGGTTGATGTTCAGGTATGCATATCTGTTATGATGCAATGATAAACATATGTGCAAAGTTGTCTTGATCATCTTGTTTTTATTTAGAGAGGAATTAGAGTACTGATGTATGGAGTCAACACTTCAGTGAATAAGATTCTAGATGACGCAACACTTTCTGAGATCACACACACTTCAGAAAACATATTTGAGAGAAAACATGCATCTACAAAGTACAGAAGCTTTCTTAAACTCTAGTGTCTTACTCTATCTAAAGATACTGGTCAGATGTGTCTCCTATTAGAAATTACAGAACACCTACACATCCCATTTTATATATAGAAAGAAATGTCTATCATTTTATAAACTTTACATTACCAACCCAACTGATAGTGCCTGAACAGCTGGTCACCTAATAGACCTTATAAGTACATATGCATCATAAACCACTCTTTTAAAAACCAAATCGTTTATAAACATTGATAAAGTGAGTACCATACTTGTAGAAGAATAGAATCCACTCTATCCCACATCGCCTAAATAAAAGGCTTGCTATAGCTTCATATACCTGTTTGGGCCCTCCACCTAACATCTTAAGCTTTTAGGTTGAAAACTTAAAATGGTATCAGAGCATTGGTTCTCTACTGACAAGGCCCATACGAGCCTGTACGTGAGGGGGAGTGTAGAAGAATAGAATCCACTCTATCCCACATCACCTATATAAAATGCTTGCTATAGCTTCATATACTTGTTTGGCCCTGCACCTAACAGCTTAGGCTTTTAGGTTGGAAACTTAACAATACTAGCTTAAGATTATATGGCACATTGGATACACAAGGCAATGTGAAGAAGCTTTTGGATACATATAAAATTGCTAGAAATGTTGATCTAAGAATGAAAAATTAATGGAATTGCATGTGGAACCAAACTTGTTTTGTTGAAGAGATAGCCAGAAATATGGGAGCTAAAGTACAAATGTACAATGATATGCTATCCTTGTCCTACCTTTTTTCCAATGTTTTCATTTAACATACAAATGCATTAAAATACTTGTAAAACTAGTCTGCAGATTCTGTACAACTACAAGCGACGACAAGTTCGTAAATATACAAACCAAGTATATGATTTTTTTTTTTTAATAGAAGGTAAATTGTACTAATAAAAAAATAAAAGTAAAGATCTATGGCCAAGTATATAGAAGTATACAAGAGAAGTATATTTCTTTGCAAAGAGCTAGAATCTAATAAATCTAAAAAAGAAGGCTTCCCATCCAACCAGAATGGGAACACCGAAGAAAGGGATATTAAGAAACCCTTCTTTGATCTTGATACTTGTAAAACCTTGCTTCAAAAAATCCTTCAATTTTTCACACTCCACACACACCAAGGGATACACAAAGGGGCTTCTTTCTAAATGGTTTTACAGTTCTTCTTTCTGGTCTTGAACCATCAACCTTGAAACAGTTTCTTGATGTTCCTTGACCATTCCAGGAATGATCCAACTTGTGCCCAATGAAGAAAAAAGAGTTTCCCATAGATCTTTAGAAACCACAAAATTAAGGAAAAGGTGGTCTACTGTCTATTCATTAATTTTGTACTCTACTCTATTTTTGTTCATACAACACCTAACAGTATCAATTGTTAAGCATTTACTCGTACAATCTATCCACCTAAAGAAGGCTTCTTTGGAGGGGATGCAGGGTCTCCAAATCCTCTTAGCCAGAAAATCTCCCCATTTTACACCCCTAAAAAATTTATGTAAGGCATTCACTGAGAAACTTTCCGAGGAGGACCAACTCCACCAATAAACATCCTCTCTCTCTAGAGAGTTCCACCACATGCAGTTTCTCAAAAAATAATTCCACTACTTCTACTTCCCAACCTTGAAAGCTTCTAACGAATAAAGGGTTCCAATGCATTCTGAACCATAAATGATTAGATTCTATGAACTAATCTTAATTATTTATTTTTAGGATTTGATTAACAAATATATCAGAGTTATATATTCTTTTAAATTCATAAGTGGTTATATGTATGTATCATTTAATTGTATCTTAGTTGTATTTGTGTGATGGATAGCTTTTTTGAATTAACAGAAAATTATAGAATATTGTTGAAAAATTATTCCTAGTCTGAAGGTTTGATGGTCTGGCTATAGTCTAAATCCACTATTTCAAAACTTTGACCCTTCCTGGTTCTTTAAGGGACCTGATTTCTCAAATTGCGCAATACCTCACAATTTGAACAAATTTCGACAGATCAATTGGTTAGGTTGGTCAAAGCAGGTTAATTTGCTCAGGTGATCTGATCCTGTGGATAAGAGATGTTAACTCATTTCATTACTAATACTTAAATTTTTATTTTTTATTTTTTTGCTAAAATTCATATACAACACATTAGATATGTTACTTTTAGATTTTCATTAAAAAAACTTGCTAGAAATCAGATTTGTCTTTACTAGATTGGAGATGACATATGGGATTATATCTGTCAACCTTTGTATCAACTTGGCCACTTCACTAATTTTTTTGTTTTAAGGTGAATAAAAATTATTCACTTTCTAGATAAAATTATGTTTATATCGCTTTTATGCAACAGATCCATGGATATTAAAATCTAATGAATTATTTCCTTTGATAACATAGGGATGATTTACAGCTATGCATTTAAAATTGAACTACAGATTATGAATTTCTTGATAGCTTGATCCATTTTAATCCAGAAGCCACTGATTTTTATTTATTTTTTATCCTCTGTTCACACTAGAAGGATTTTCCCCTTCTTCATAATAAATCAATGGTTTTAGTGACAACTGAAAATAGAGGTGAAAACAGAAATTAAGTCATGAAATGGTAAAAAATATTCAAATTTATCTTTTTGTTGATAGGTAGGTTCTTGTAGGGAGCGATAGGTGTTCAATCTGAGTTAGTGGCACCTGAGTTTATTGGGATAACAAGAGGGTGGGGGGAACCTTGAGGTATGGCTTGTGTCCGAAGAACAATATGGACCCTGCTTCCCCTACAGTGACCGAGGTAGAAGGCGTGTCACCTTTGATTATAAGGCGGGCTGCTCGACTAGCTTGGTTAACCCTTGCTTCATCTGCCAATCCAAAAACCCTCAAGCTAGCCTTTGGCTTCTTTTAGCACTTCGGCCTACACCAAGACCTAGCTAGAGTGCTAGACCTCCCTTGGGTCTTGCCAGCGGCTCAGGTAGGCATGAATTATTAGGGTGTAGTGAAGGTGTAAGGGAATAGTCCAGAGGCGTTGAATTACCTCAAGTCCAAATCACCTTGATATACCTAATAAGCTCCTATTTAGCATAAAAGGCAGTTTACCTGAAGTGCCATGTATCAGCAAGTTAGCATGCCACAAGTTGGCTCCTTATCAAACATTTAATCTGTGTAAACACTTTGAATGCAAAATCTATTTTGCTAACAGTGTTGACTCATTTTGTTGTGTGATGGTACTGATTAACACACAAACACATGCATTCACTCTCAAACTGGTAGACATATTTCATTTTATACCTAACAGTATGTATATAATGTATTTGGTCAAATATCAATGAGGTTTATGCTTATGCTTTACCTGCAATTAAGTCACAATCTCTTGATAATGACTAGGGATCCATTGAGGCTGTCAGACAAGCCCTACAGGTGCTCCCACAAGATAATGTCACTTTGAAGTTCCTCTTGCAAGCGACAGGGGAGGTTAGCACCAGCGATGTTGATCTGGCAGTTGCTAGTAAAGCCATCATCTTGGGATTTAATGTCAAAGTGCCAGGTTCGGTTAAGAGCTATGCAGAGAACAGAGGTGTCGAGATTCGGCTGTATAGAGTTATCTATGAACTTATTGATGACGTGAGGAATGCAATGGAAGGACTTCTAGATCCTGTTGAGGTTAATTCAAATATACTAGCTTCTTTTCTTTTTCGTCTAATCTAGAAGGCAGCATAGATAACTTGAAGAACCTCCTAGGTTTAAGGCATTAAGGGCATTTCCTGCTTTTGCTTTTGTAATTTTGAAATCTCCATTATGTGAGGATTAGAGCTGACAGTTACTGTCTGTATCTTGATAGGATGAAGTAACAATTGGTGCAGCAGAAATCCGGGCCATATTCAGCAGTGGCAGTGGTCGTGTTGCTGGATGCATGGTAACAGAGGGAAGAGTAGTGAAAGGCTGTGGCATACGGGTTGTCCGGAATGGAAAGACAGTCTATGTTGGCGTTCTTGATTCTCTGAAACGGGTTAAGGAAATTGTGAAAGAGGTATGTCTTAAAACCTAAAATTTCCTTGTCTTGCGATATCAAGACATTCATGTTGTTTTACATTATGTCGTTCCTTGTGGAAAACCGGATACATATAGTTGATCTGGTTGACTTTGTTGTGTATTTCAGTTTGGAACTCGAAGCATATTCCACTTGTGATGATAGATAGTTATCTGTTCATACTTAGGACAGTTTTTTGTTTTTTTGCTTAAGCAACAACTTTATTCAAAAAAGGAAAAAGAGAACAAGGTGTCCTGCTTACAAAGAAAAACAGAAAAAAGACAAGGAAAGGAAAAAATAACAAACTAACCCCCACACACTGAAACCCAATTACCCAAAACAACAAACAAAGGCACACCATTAAATTCTTAGAAACAGAAACCCAAAAAGAAGCCAGAAAACAAACTCTATCCCAAAGATTGGAATAGGAATTTTTAATTTCTAGAAATGGAGGCATAGGAGAATGCAAATGTGAATTTATATTGTCCTTTGTCGATCTATTTGGGATATAGTCTTATTGCTTCATATGAAGTTGTCAATTGCTTTTGGAGGTAGTATCTGGTCCTCTCCTTTGATGCCTAGTAAGATGGTTTTTTCAATTTCTATATATGAATTAAATTGGTTTAAGATTGTAAAAACAAAGAGAGTATTTGGAGAATGAATTATGTGTATTGACTCAGTAAATGAAATGCTTTACATGTTTCCTTTTTAAAGGAAATACAAGGCATAAAAATAGGAACTAAATAACTACGCCAGCTAACCTATAAACAAATCATCCTAATTTACAGGAGTTGACTAATTCTGTATTTACAGAAACAAAACATCTAACAAATCTCTAGGGCGTGTTTGGATAAGCTTCTACTTCCTGTTTTTCTACTTTTAAAAGTAAAACAAATGGAAGTTTTTTATATTTTTTAGTGTAAAATTTTTGTAGTTACTTTTAAAAGTTGGGGAAGTAAGAATTTCTTACTACCTCAACTTTTTAAAGTAACTATCAAATTTTTCACACTCAAAACTTTTATCTTTTTACTTTTAAAAGTAAAAAAACATGAAGTAGAAGCTTATCCAAATGGGCCCTAAGGATTCGGAAATATGACAGCTGAATCTTCTATTTTCCAACAGATTGCAATATAGAGGTATAAGGGATTTTAAGGTGGGTAATCTGAGAGGAATTTCTTTGTTTTCTCCTTTTGGTCTGTAAATGAAGTTAAAACTTTAAGATTGAAGGAAATCTCATACATTGGAATTGTTGTTTAGATATGAAATAAAAAGTTATATTCCTAGAAATGGGGGCATAGGAGAACGGTGATGTCAGTGCGATGTTCTTTTATTTACACTGCGCAATTCTTGTCCTTAACAGGTAAATGCCGGCCTAGAGTGTGGAATTGGTATGGAAGACTATAGTGATTGGCAGGTGGGAGATACTCTTGAGGCCTTCAACAAAGTGCAAAAGAAGCGAACACTTGAAGAGGCGTCAGCGTCAATGGCAGCTGCAGTGGGAGGAGCAGGGATGGGATTATAAAATTGGCTCTTTTGCTTTTCTTGATGGGAGTCAAAATCTAACCTGCCTCAAACATCCTCGGCACAGCGTTGACAATGCTCAGGACGTATGGTATGAATGAGTTTTTAACTCTCGAAATTTCTCTCAAATTCAGGCCGTGAAGGATATGAGCTTGGAGTGATTTGGTACATTAGTTGTATTATGCTATTATGCTGCGCTGTATATAGTAAATATATCAGATTTTAGCTTCTTCCTGTAAAGAGGGAACACATCTTTAAATTCCTCAAGATTCAATGTGGAAAATTCTTGTAACAGCTGGAAAGAAAACAGATAACTGAAGAGAAAAAGTTTCAAAAATTCTTTTATCTTTAATCTTTTTATTTTTTACGATACTCGTAACGTACTGGATGCATCATCTCCTAATATGACTTGACATTACATTAATCGTTATATATATATATATATATGTATTAGTTCTCATCTTTGAAGAATGGTATTCAGAATCTCATTTCATAAAAGGATTAACATGAGCCATTAAGGCGAAACTCATATTTTATTGGCCTTTTAATCTGAGTGGTATCTCCATTCTTATAAGGAGGAACCTAGGGTTCAACATACTAATGTTTGTAACAAAATGCTGGCTAGGGGGAAATTTAATTTACCTATTACCACCTCAATTAATTTTTAATTAAGAGCATTATTATTTGCACTGTTTTACGTTTAGGACTTGACTTGTGGCAGAATGTTATGTCACATAATAATCCGTTGAGGGCACGTGCAAGTCATATGTGGACCATCAGTTATCTTCTACATTTCTTATTACTAATAATTAAAAATATTTCAACCCAAAAAAATAAAAAAAATCAAGTTCCAATTTAATAATCAAGTTATCTTCAAATGTTTGGCTAGCCCGGGCTATAGTTAGACTCTGAAACCAACCGAACCCGGTTTTTTGCGACCTTTGTTATTCTTTCGGACCGAATGTATTTCGAGGCATAAAGAGCAAAGTTGAGAAATAGCCACGTGGAAAAGCCGTGACACAATCGCATTGCCGGTCAGAAATTTTCAAATTTCAAAAACCAACGGCATCTATTACTAATAACGGCAAAATGAATGTTTTTCCTCAACGAAATCAACGGCAACTCGAAGGAAAATTTCTTTTCTGATAATTCTCTCTCTCTCTCTCTCTCAAGACTCAAAAGCATATCCTTTTCAAAACCCGCCCTCTTTGATTAATTTCAAACAGTCTCGCCCTTTATCAATGGAAGATAATCATCAAAGGCACGACCCACTTCTCCTCACAGATGTTTCTTGGCAAGATCGTAGCTTCCCTTGTGAGACCACTACTCCTCCATTGCTTCCAAAATTTCTTTATTTTCCATATATATGGTGGCTTCTTTAATTATTTCATCCCTTTTCACTTGGCAGACATTTCATCCACATCGTTGAGTTCCCAAACTTTTATAATGGCGGATCCACGCATTTTTCATCCTAACACGAATGAAGGTAGTGTAATCAAATCTCTCTCTCTTCTTTTGTTCGCAAATATTGTGTAATTGATAAGATCTTGACCCGGGCTTATTGAAATTGTTATAATTTATTGGTGTAGATTTTTCTTTGCAAAATCAAAGCTTAGAACCCATTAGTACACACAATTTCAGTGACCCACTTGTGGACAATGGTGTTGACGGTAACTATACTGATCTTTGACCAAAAATTGTAGATATTTCTTTTGTGTTATTGGGTCATTTTTGGTAATCAAGATTCTTTTTCCCAGGTCGGTCCATGTTGGGATTTTCCCTAACATCCCCCGATTTGGTTATCTGTTCCAGTTCACCCGATATTCCTGAAAACAGATATGCAGATTCCCTTGAGTTCTTGAAGAATGAATATCAGAAGAAGATAGAATCCTCCATTGAGATATCCTTGGAGAAAGGCATCAATGAGTCTGAAATAAATGATACCCATGAGACCCCAGCTGAAAATTTTTCAACATTGTGGCCAACATCCAAGGATGATGATTTTCTCGAAGCTTCATTTGAGCTTCTTCCACCATCGGCAGTTCAAGACAATATGTCGAAAGAACGCCTTTCTGTTATAAGCATTAATGTCGGTTCCACAGATGAGGCTGTAGTTTCAGAAGGGGTAAATTTTTCAGGGGACAACTGTTTCAAGGGCGGTGATGAGGGCTTATCCATTAGATTTGAAGGTGTAGTTGGAAGCCCCATAGTGTGTGGCATTTCAATAAAAATGATTCTCCATCAAGTTACTAGTTAGTAGAAAATTTGCTTGACAGCATTTGAAAGTTGACAATTAAAAGAGTGATTAATATAATTGTAACTTTTGTCAGGCTCCGGAGAAGTTGAATTGCCTAAGCTAATGGGAATGTCTCAAATGCCACAATGCGAGTCACCAAAAGTAATTCTACGTCTTTTGAAACCTGCTCTAGTCTTGAGGACAATAGAATAAATTTTCATGTTTTTATTTTCTTAATTTGCTTTACAGGACAGTGATGATTGTAAGGTGAGTGGAGAGTTTCAGAAGTTGCAAAGTGATTATGAGTTTCAGAAGAAGGAACTAGCAGAAACGAAGAGGGCTTTAGAGGAGCTTAAGAAGGAAAATCATCTCAAGGGCAGAGAATGCCAGGAAGCTTGGAAGTCCTTAAAGGAGCTCCAAAATGAGCTCATGCGCAAGTCAATGCATGTTGGGTCTTTAGGTATGGAATTCCTTTTGGGGGTTGTCACCATTTTCAAAGTTTTTGTAAATTAATATATTGATGTTCGCTTTCTCACAGCTTTTGCCATAGAGGGACAAGTAAAAGAGAAGAGCAGATGGTTCTCATCCTTGAGAGACTTGACAAGAAAATTGAAGGTATCGAAGTCATGATTAGGATGTATCTTTTATCAAAAGGCAGAAATATTTACACTTTATGTTTCTTTCAACAGATTATGAAAATGGAGCATATCAAGCTATCAGAGGATGCATTGACATATAAGAAGTGCCTCACCGATATCAATGAAATGAGCTCTACAATTCAGTCCACAAGTAAATTAAGATGCCAATCTGATCTTAGCCTCTGATTATAAACATGCTCCTTTTTTTTTACTTTTTCATTTCTAATTCTTTCTTTTCTGTTGGCAGTAATTCATCAAGTAAACCTACATGAAGATCTCAAGCTTAAATTCACTGAAGGGGCCAAGGAACGGAGAGAGCTTTACAACAAAGTTTTGGAGTTGAAAGGTTTGCAGTATGTTTGGTATGATATTTAGAGACTGAAACAGATAAGAAAATTGTAGAGGTCTTACAAATATTGTTGACGATTTTCACTTGCAGGGAACATAAGGGTTTTTTGTCGGTGTAGGCCTTTAAACACTGAAGAAATTGTCACAGGAGCTTCAATGGCAATTGATTTTGAATCTGCTAAAGATGGCGAACTTACTGTGAAATTAAATGGGGCACCCAAGAAAACCTTCAAGTTTGATGCTGTTTTTGCCCCCCAAGCAGATCAAGGTAATCATAGATGGATATAATGGAAAGGTTGTTCTTTTAGGTTTTCTAACTTATAGTAACCATCCAGCTGAAACACGTTTCTTGTTTCTTTGTCCTTGTTTGAGTAGTTGATGTTTTCCAAGACACAGCCCCTTTTGCAACCTCAGTTCTAGACGGGTACAATGTTTGCATATTTGCTTATGGGCAGACTGGAACTGGAAAGACTTTCACAATGGAGGGCACAGAGGAAGCCCGTGGAGTTAATTTTAGGACACTCGAAGAGCTGTTTCACATTATCAAGGAGAGAGAACAACTATTTCGATATGATATTTCTGTAAGCGTCGTAGAAGTCTACAATGAGCAAATACGAGATTTGTTAGTCTCAGAAACTCATCCGGGAGTTGCTGCAAAAAGGTAGGCTGAAACTTTTGCAATTTTCTGGTTATAGTTTCATAATATAATAGGAATTGCATGGCATTTTGGAATACCTTTCATGGTTTTTAAGAAAAATATCAAGTAGTGTTTGGTCTACATTTTTTACAACTTGTTGCTAGGGTAAAGAACTATGATACTTGTAGTGATTGACCAATCTGTTTGTATAGAATAGTCAATGCTATGACATTCGATTGTGAAGGATGACAGGATTTGGCCTTTTTTTCAAACTAATGACTAATTATGATATGGTTAGCTGTTGTAGGCTTCAAATAAGGCAAGTGGGTGAAGGAATACATCATGTTCCAGGACTGGTAGAAGCGCGTGTAAACAACATGAATGAGGTCTGGGAAGTTCTACAAACTGGCAGTAATGCAAGGGTTGTTGGCTCAACTAATGCCAATGAGCACAGCAGCAGATCACACTGGTTTGTTTTTCTCACTTAGTTTAATCACTTTTACATATGTCAGAAGATGAATTGGGATTCAGTACCTAATGCTAGAGTGTGGTTCATTTTCAATACAGCATACACTGTGTGATGGTGAAGGGGGAGAATTTGCTGAATGGGGAGTGCACAAGAAGTAAGCTTTGGCTGATTGACCTGGCAGGAAGTGAGCGAGTAGCCAAGACGGAAGTGCAAGGAGAACGACTTAAGGAAACCCAAAATATAAATAGATCTCTTTCTGCGCTCGGTGATGTCATATCAGCTCTGGCAACTAAAAGCCCTCACATCCCTTTCAGGTTAAAAATTTAGAAATATAAGTCTTTTAATCCACCAATTTTTATTTTGCAAATTTAGCACCCTATCTGTGTCTTTTGTTTTAATTTTCATTTTCAATTACTGTGTAGGAACTCCAAGCTCACCCACTTGCTTCAAGACTCTCTAGGTATTCAATTTATCTTGGTTCCTGAAATAAGTCGGAGAAAAATAAGATTCTTACAACCAATCAAATCTCATGTTGTTTTAGAATTCCAAACTTCCATTCATTTTCCTCCATTTTTATCGGCAACCAATTAATTTCTGGTTTATTGTTAAAATTTATGCAATTGTGGAAATAAGTAAAACTAATATAAAAACTTTATTTTTGTTAGGGGGAGATTCGAAGACACTGATGTTTGTACAGATTAGTCCTAATGAGACTGACCTCAGTGAGACTCTATGCTCACTGAACTTTGCAAGTAGAGTAAGAGGGATAGAGTTAGGCCCTGCAAAGAAACAACTGGACACCACTGAAATTCTGAAATACAAACAGATGGTAAAAGTGACTCTACATGCAACTTCCACATTTTACCTACATCTATATATCCAATTATTATATTTTTGTTTAAAGTTACTTGCAACTGTGTTCGCGTATCTCATTTTCGGCGAGCTTTAATCTTCTACTTGTTAGGTTGAGAAGACTAAGCAAGACATGAAGAGCAAAGATGTGCAAATTAAGAAGATGGAGGAAACAATTCATGGTTTAGACTTGAAGATGAAAGAAAGAGACCTTAAAAATAAGAACCTGTTAGACAAGGTTTGATTTATGATATCACTTCTTCTTTCTGAATTTGGCTTAGAAAATTTCAAATCTTTGTAAAAATTGGGGGCTGATATTGTCCTTCATTTTGCTATTAATGATCACCAGTTGCAAATATATTAACAATTGGTTTTATTTTTCAGGTAAAGGAATTGGAATCACAACTTTTAATAGAAAGAAAGCTAGCACGACAGCATGTGGATGCAAAATTAGCCGAGCAGCAGCAGCAACAACAAATGAAACAAAATCTAACAGAGCTTGGTACTGCAATAATGAGGCCGCCACTTGTAAACCGTCCATTAGGATTGGACAAGAATTTTAATGAATCACCGAATAGTACATTAAGCAAAGACCAAGTAAATTTCACTCAGCCACTTACAGAGAACAACAAAAGCTACAAACCTCCAATACCCCTTCCTCCAAGGGATATTGGTTTAGTCAAGTACATTGATCTTACAGAAAAAGAAAACAATCCTGAGATGGTGGAACAATCAGTAGTGCCAAAGAGGACAGGAAGAGCTTCCATTTGCCCAGCAGCACGTCGGGTTCCAATAGTGCCTGCTCCACGACGCAATTCTCTAATCCCATTCTCTAGTGCAGCACCAAGTTCAGCCCAGTTCCCACCACCAATGTTACAAATGCCACCATTCCAAGCAGATAAGAAAGAAGATACAGATGGGCCTGAAGACTACTTGCCCAAACAGATTCCTACAGATAGTCCAAAAGGAGTCAAAAGTGGGGGTAAGAAGCTGGGCTGCATATTAAGGAGAAGCCTTCAAAAGAAAATTCAGCTCAAGTCCCCAATGCAGCAACACATGAGAAAAGGCGGTGTCAATGT
>JAESVK010000847.1:818695-839573 GCA_017140935.1 Hamamelis virginiana | reverse complement strand
TATATATATATATGTATATATATATATACAGAGGATCGAGTGGGCTTTTTTATAATGAATTGTCTGTCTTGTATCAGAATGTATATATATATATATATTCTGATACAAGACAGACAATTCATTATAAAAAAGCCCACTCGACCCCATAGGATGGAGTGATGGACCCCCTCCCAACCCATCTAATATAAATCCTGCAATTGGAGCTTAAAACCTTCCTGCTGTTAGTGGGGAGGTCTACAAGGCTATCTGGGTGATCTACGGTCATCTGAGTGTTTAGCGTTTACTGACTTTACCAAAGTCAGCAAATGCTGACTAGTGCTTATATATATATATATATAGGTTCTCTATAAGGAAATGTCTTCAATGAAAACAGATTAAGCACAAAGACAAAACTCAGCAATTGGAATAATTTTTACAGTAATTTCAAAGGAGAACAAGAATATTCATTTCCATGGGAGTTGAAATTTCATCAACATTACCCATTCAACAAAATATTGAAAAGGAAAAACCTGAGGCACATCTTGTACCTAGCTAAGTAATCTATTTAATAGGATCTAATTTCGCACAGATTTTAGAGTTTACAATGACAAGTTCGACTATGACCATCGTTTGGGTTACTCCCATATTTTACAGACACGCCGCAGTTACTACCGTAAGGTAAGTCTATTGAAGAAACACCAACCTTTTTCAAATCCTCACTTTTCCGTACTCTGTCGAGAGGTTGGGTTGACAAGTACGAGTCCATAACATAACCCTTCCTTTCCGAAACGAATCTTGTCTGCGGCTTAGTAGTTGAAAACATTCTACAGGAAACAGTCCTGCGTGAAGGGTATTCTGGAGCATATAGGGTGTTGAAAATTGAGGAGATTGGATCCATATTGCATGAATCACCATAATCTACAGTACTGAAAGAGTCTCTAGTACTCTCAGTGGTAAAAGATGCCTCATCAGAGCTTGTGAAAAGGGACCAATCACTTGAAGTAGCATCTGAAAACTCCATGCTTGCATAAGTTTCCATCGTTGGCAGTGCACTGCTCCTAAGAATGCCACCAGAGGTGTGGTTAGTAAAGCCAGCAGAACCTTCTGGTGTGAGATCTGATGACAGGTTTGGACCAACAACGTGACGGCTCGGTTTGCTTTGTCCCAGTCTTGAAGACTTCTGAGTTTTGGATGTGTAGTGCCTCAAAGAGGCTGGAGCTTGCTGCCGTACAGCTTTCCCAGTAAAAGCTCTTGCAGGGCGGGGGCAAGACCTATGAAGATTTCAACACTTTTAAGAGCCTGATGAAAGCGTGAATAGGAAGAAGGGTGGAAAAATACACGGACGACAGTGGAAACATTTTCCTTTGGTCGATATAACAACTGAGATGGGTATCAATGTCCAACATTGTAACAAGAAAAGAATGGAAAGATAGAAAGAACTGAACGGGAGTGTAAGTGCCCAAACAGTGTTCAAAGTGAAACACAGATAATTTAGTCGAAAATACATGAGAAACAAAAAATAAAAATAAAAAAGAAGGGATACTTGATCGCAGAAGATTTTGAATCCAAACTACATGTTTACCTCATGTAAAATAAGATATATGCTCCTTCTGACATCACCTGGCTCATCAGCACTGGCTGGACCTGTTAATAGAGTAATTAAGAATCCCAATTCACCAAAACAAAAACTAAACTACATAATGACTTTTTGGAAAACACAATTTTTTTACAGTACATAGTTCACTTTGAAGGATCTTAAAATTCACAACGTAAAGAACGATGCCAACTAGTATGGACTTGAGGGAAAGAAACCCCCAAAAGGAACAACCAACAGAACCCTTTTTGTCATGCTTAAGGCGGATAAGATCCAGATCCACTTCAAGTGAATCATATAACTTCATCTTAATAAAGAATATTAAGCACAATCATTCAAACTATGTCATTCTACCAATTAATTGGCTTTGATAATGATTTGAGAACTTCAAGCATGAATTATTCATGTCTAGCTTGGCTTAGCTCGGGCTGGTGCTCAGTGACAAGCTAGTCACGAGTTTTAAATGAATAGGCTTTCATGGTCAAAGATCAGCTCAAATATGGTTTATACACTGAAGATTTATCATTTAATTAATGTTTATGCAATTTAATAATAATTATAATTCCCTCAGTGTACTTAATGCAGAACATTTCTAAGTAGCAATATGATGAAGAACTCAACTCAACTAAGCCTTAATCTGAACAAAATGGGGTTGGCAACATGAATCCATTTTTGCCATTCAACTCTATCAAGGACTGTATCCTACGTTAAATCCCTAATACACATATCTCACGACCTCTACCCACATTATTTTGAGCCTGCCTTTAATCCTTTTTGGACCTTTTAAGTTTTAGCTTCAATCTAGGCATCCTTCCGTACCAATACATACCTAAGTCTTTGTTGTACCGGTCCAAAACATCCTAAATGATTTTCCCTTATCTTGGCCATAATTGGAATCACTCCTACTATCTCATGAATGCATTTATTTCTTATTTTATCGTTTCTTTATCACCACTTATCCATCTAAATATCCTCATTTTAGCTACACTCAGTTATACTTATTTTCTAATCATGTTTCTTAATTGCCCAACATTTGATATCATAAAGCATAGCTGGTCATATAGCTATCTTGTAAAAATTTTCTTTTAACCTAATAGCTACTCTATTCACGCAACACTCCAAAATTACTTACTCCATTTTATCCACCCTACTCTAATTCTATGGAGAACGTCTTCCCCAATCTCTCCGTCTTTATGGATAATTGATCCAAGATATTGGAAATAGTCACTTTTAGGTATCTCTTCGCCGTCAATTTTCACTATTGTTATTAGAATTCACTTGTCTCTCCTTCCGCCGCTATAACACTAACTCCATCATATAAATCTTTGATTATATCAATATATCTAATAGATACTCCTTTCCTTTCTAATACCTCATGCATTATTCCTAGGACCTTATCATGTTCTCTTTTCAAGTCAACAAACATCATATGAAGGTCTTTTTTTCTTTTCTCTATACTTTTTTCTATCTATCGCCTAAGAAAATAGCCTCACTGATTGATATTCCTAACATGAACCAAATTTATTTCTGACATTCTTGTCTGAAGTCGTAATCTATGCTCAATCACTCTCTCCCAAAGTTTTATTGTATAAGTTATGATCATAATGTCTCGGTAATTAGCGCGGCATTGAATTTCACATTTGTTCTTACACAAAGGCACCAAAATACTTTAACTCCATTTGTCAGGCATCTTCTTGTCTCTCATAACTTATTAAACAATTTGGTTGGCCAAACTATGCCATCATTACCCACATTTCCAAGCCTCAATGGGAATTCCATTTAAGCCCATAACTTTTCTTGTTTTCGTCTTTTTCATGGTTCCTTTCACTTCAATTGTCCTAATTCTTTGACAAAACATATAAATTCCATTTGGTAGAATAAATTCATTTGCAATTCTATTTTTTTTCAAATACCTTATTTGGAATGACACAATATAGAATGGTATTAATTTCCAATTCTAATTTTGTGTCAATTTGTAAGATTTGCAAATCTTATCAAAAGTGTTTGGATTTGGCTAGAATTCAAATCGTTCTAAGTTCACTTTTACTGGCTTCCAAAACTGCCCCTTAATTTTAAGCTATTCGATAAAAAATGTCCTCTATCTTTGCTTGAACCTTCTCCATTATCTCTAAACTTTTCTGACTGGGATCAACACTTTGTTGAGTTGAGTGAGAGTAATTCAATGCAGTTCCTAGCACACTGCTGCAATGTCTCTTGCTATAGCACTGCTTCAGTAACTCCTTGCTATAACCTAATTTACCAGCTAAATAATTACTATTATTGACTACCAATCAAAATGGAATATATTATTTAAGTATGCCCCTATATGAATTATAATAATAAATCTGCGTAGGAAACCCCAACTAGACCCAATTTGCCCCTTTCCTATTAACATTCTCCATATCCTATACGCTTTCATCACAAATTTGGATTAGAAACTAAACACATCATCACAACAAATATGCAGAATTATATTGAAAAAAAAGAACAACAGACACAACTAACCAAAGAAATACGTAAATAAACCATCACTTGAAGATAAGGATTTACTGATTTATGGACTTTCACCTCATCTAAACAATGGTAGATAAGGAATAACAACACGCAAGGTAACAGCATGCATTGAACAGCTGGGTTCAGCATCAACCGTCTAACAAGCATCTTCATAATATCCATAAATCAAATTGGAATCAGTTTCATAAATCCCTCCGGATAAAAAACTAAAATATTTGTGAGGAGACAGTTACCTCAGTGTCATCAATTCTGAACCAATTGCCTTGCAAATCCTTCACATATGACACGTAATGCCCAGAGAAAGACGCATTCAGCATATCCAAATGAACAACAACAGCATAAAGCATGTAGAGTGGAGGAATGTCATCTGTCCCAGTCATAAATGGTATCATATCCAGCATGTCAGGAAATGTGATACACTTATTTATCTTGCCATATCTCCCCTCCTGATGAAGCAAAACCCACAGCTTAACACATCAAATAATGATTTAAAAAAAAAAAAAAAAAAAAAAAACAGAGAGAGGATAAATTACACTCCACTCCACTGAGATTTGTCAAAAATACGCTGACCTCCCCTCTATTTTTGAAAATTACACTCACATCCCTAACTTTTGTATATAATTACAAGGACCTCCCCTCCATTAACTAGGTTAGTGAGTTGGATGGATGTGAATGAAGTCAACCCCAAATTTTATTAAAATACTTGTTTTACCCCTAATCTCTTATGTGACCATTGAGGGTTTTTTGTGCCGCAACAACTATTCTTCCGAAGTACAATTTTTTTTAAAAAAAAATGTTTGCAAGTAGTCAATTTTTACCAATATTTTTCTTTTCTTGTGTTTTATTTGTAAGACATCTTTCAAATATACAAATGAGTTCTTTTTTTAAATAAAAAAATTCCTATAGTTTTAACAGAAAGTAATTCATTAAAATTTAGGGTGAGCATTAACTGAAAAGAAAGAAATTAAGCTGAGGCTTTAAAATTCCTATAACCACATTCTTTTGGCAAAGACAAGTTGACTGCTGAATTGAGTTCCTTTCTATTCCAAAACTCTACTAGATTAGTCAATGGAAATTTTAAACGGACAAGTTTTAATAATAAGTACTAGTTCTATGGCATTATTCATTTAAGTAATCCAAAATGTCTCATGCACACTTAGATTATAGATGCCAACACAGCATAAACCAAATATAAAGTTTAATCAAAATGCTGTGTTTTGATTCAAAAATGAGAATATTATGATGAAGGTAATTAGTAAATATTTTTAACAGTGTCAAACCCATGTTAATGACAGGGGAGGGAGTGTAATTTCTAAAAATAGAGGGAGGTCGTTATATTTTTAACAAACCTTAGGGAGGTCGTGTCAGTGCAATTTACCCTAAAAAATTAAAGGTAGTAGAAGCAAACCAAAAAAAAAAAAAAAATCTATCAGGAAAGGCCTCAAACTCAAAATCATTTTTCAACAGGTAAAAATGAAGGCAAGACAAGACTGGGTTTTTGAACTTGCATTTTTGGGTTTTAGAAACCGATGTCTTGTGATCAATTACCAACTAAGCTGAGTCATTCGCAATTTTTATATGGAGATTGCCATAAAATGGACATGTAACTTAAATAGTTACCAAAGTGACTTGTAAACCACCAAACAAGACTCAAACCCAATTGTGTGTAACTTAACCATAATCCCAAACCCTTAGGTAGAGCTTAATGTCTTAATGATTCTAATAAAGGACAATGAAATGATGGATACAAGGACCATGATATATACAAGGACCTAGTTCTTATTGCTAACATAACAAGTTATACCTGAAATCTCTTCAAGACAATTGTCAGGATGTTTGGTGCCTCATGTATGCTCAACTGCTTCCCGGCTCGAACATATGCAGCACACCTTTATATCAAAATATGTGAAGAGCTAATAAATTATTTGGCTTCAAAGTTCAAACCATGAAACTTACAAAGTCTTAAGACATGAGATAGGATTTAAATATTCTTATATAAAAGATCATCAAACCTTCCACATCTGTACATGTTTTCTCCATCCAAATCTTCAGGGGTTGTAAACTGAGTAAGTGCATCTTCCAGTGACTCAACCCAACCAAATATCTCCAATGTAAGATCCATAAAGTTTTCATATCGTTCTGACTCGTGATGACATCTCAGACACTTGACCTAGTTGAACCAAGAATGAGGTAATAATGATTGGGGAATTGAAAAGAATAATAGCACTGAAAAAAAAAACATTTCACAACTCAGATGCAAACAAGAAATAAACACCTTTGATCTGAGACGCCCACCAAAAGTATGTTGAATTAAGGTTGTTTCTTGCAATCTAGGATCAACCTCATTCTCACAACCCAGTCCCTCCAAGCATATAGATTGCATTGATGTAACTAGAAACCTGCAGAGATATAAGCAACATAAAATTGGAAAATCAGAAATCAAAAGCACAATTTTGCCTCCTTTAATCAAAGTTTGGAATTCAAAATTGAACCTGAGTTTTACCAAGCACATTTACAGAGAACAGATGAGAAGAGAAGCAGAACGGGAGAAATCTGCAGGTAGACAAACCTTAAAAATTCATGTGCATCTTCCTGACTCCCATCACCAATCTGGTGATTAATACTCCGCATATGCAAAAGGATTCTGCTTGGAGACAGAGGACCCCCACTTTCTCTTAACATCATTACATGTTGCTCAAGTTCACACATGAGGCACCAATCTTTCGTGCAGCCTTACATGCATATAATAGATAAAAGAAAGTTATACACGTGTCCAAGCAATTTTTCAGATATATAGTTGAAAACTAAGAAGGAAGTGATATGGAAAAAACGCAAGTACAGGCTCTTGAATGTGATCTCCGAAGCAAATAGATGATGAGAGGCTTTGTGGAGGTTAAACATTGCAACACAGCATTAGCATAGCAACTGCCAAAAAAAAAAAAATTGATAAACAATATAACCAGCTATAACTTCTATTACACACCTATACAGAAATCCAAATTCAACAGAAATACGCTCAATGCATTGGTTAAATATGCTGATCACAAATGGTTGGGTGGGTTAAGGGACTACAATAGAGTGATTCCATTGGTTGATCTACAGTCACTTCACATTGCACAAGTACATATCATTCTTTTTCTTTCATAAATTTTTTCTTCAATATTTGTTATAGATAAAAACTTATATATTGCAATAAGAAAACAAGAGCAGGAAACTTAAAACAGGCCATAATTGCTTATCATCTTATCTAGCACAAAAGTGAAGCAACTACCTCTTGATTACATGATGGACAATCAGATGCATTTATATTTTCATATTAATCTATGTTTTTCTTTAAATCAAAATATGCCCATCAAAAGTTCTTCCTTCTTTGCCATCTAGATCCCATTTCCAAATTTGTAACAAAATAAGCAGAAAGCAGAATGCTATGGTACCTGTTCCCACAATTTAGAAGGCCTCGAGGCGAAAAATCAAAGACTTCACACTGAAAAAACTTTACAAACTCCTCGTAAGGAAATAGCATCTGAGACATAAAACAGCAGAACATGAATGAGAGCTTCCATTTACATCACAACACACCCAGTAAAATAATAGCTTCTATGCAATTCAATGAAGCATTATGGGGTGCATTTGGATTCAAATAGGAGTCCTTTCAATTAACACTGACCTTAACTTTCTTATCCCTACCCCCACTAACTTCTGAGGCATCCTCTCTGGAAAATTTTGCTGACTTCATCAGACCCATCATCTTCATAATTCCTATGGTTGAAACCCCATTGCTTCCCTGTGCAGGGGTGGCATTCCTCATTCTAGCAACTTCTGCACAACCTTCACAGAATCAGAGGGAATAACAAATTGCAAGTTATAGATTACAAGCAATAATCTATTGAACCTACTTGACTCATCTGCAATTTGTTCCGTCCTCTCTATTTCTGAGCATGATTGCTCTCTCGGCGCTTTCACCGCTAATTTTGGAGATTTAGAAATTTTGGCTCCCGCAAAATGTGACGCACTTTTAGCTTTAACACTTCCCTTCATTGAGGTCATTTCAGGAGAACACTTTGACTCTACCATTTCATCATTAAATGTAACTCCCTCTCTAAATAAACTTCCTCCGCCTGAAGTAAAGTTCATCCCAATTTCACCTTCATTTGTCCCATATGCTGAATATAATGAGCTTGAGTTGCCATAATTGCTTCTTGGCTCATATATATTTCCATGCTGGCTTTGTATCTTATGACTTTCATGCATTCTACTTCTTGAATTACTGTGTCCATTAACAAACACAGTAGGACCATTGATGTTCTGCAGTTTAGAAATTTCTTCTTCTGATACAAAACAGTCACCATTTCTCAACTGCAGCAAACGCAACTATGGTTATCGGAATATACAACACAATTAAAGAAAATTTAATCCACATCATAAAATAACAGAGTTAAAGAACAACCTTATTTCTTTTATAAGCCTCCTTTGATGGCATATTATTAGATGAAGTTGAACTGGTAATCCTATTCCTAGAGGTTTCTTCAGAAGAATCAAATTTAGTTCCATCTTCTCTTCTTAACATTTCTTTGTTGGATTTTTGGGAAATCCGCCTGTCCGTAGATCTTCTCTCTAACATGGATACTTGAGAGGCATCCATTGCAGGACAAGCAAGAGAAGCAGAGGCACCAGTGCTAATAGAAGGATAAATTATATTATCTGAAGCAGCTTTCTCTACCATAGCCTGCTTGATATTGTGCGCAGAATATTGTGAGTTCATGTCATCATTAAGTGAGAACCTCTCAGGAACAGATTCTTCAATTAAGGAAGGCTTAGGAGATAAGATAGAGCTAATGGGTTCCAATCGCTGGCATTCCTGCTTGTGATTTTGCCTCCAGTGTATTATTTGACACTTCCCAGAACTGCACAGATAATCAGTAAGAAACTTAAAGAAGAAACATTAAGGAGGTCCAGTTTGTTGTGCCACTAGTTCGTGGCATAATGAGCGTGGATGGGAACATGTCACACATCCATTCCTCTCTTCTTTTTTGTCCTTTTTTTTTTTTTTTCAGATTATTGATAAATTTACTATGAACAAGAAGAATCAATACCTAACAGGGGTTTTGAGCAATTAGCCCACATATAATTTCAGATACAATTATTTCAAGAACACATAATTTCCTTACAGAAAACACTGCTTCTGGAGTAAGACAAAATTAGTTTGAAACCTCATATGCATATTCTGGTGTTTTGGTTTTAAACATCCAACTAATAATTTGATCTTGAGGTTACAAAAGTGGCAAACTGACATGAAAAAAACATTATTCAAAACGTTCAATCCTTCTCATTGTCAATTGACCCAATTACTGAATGCAGAAAAGGTCATTACCCAGTGTTTGTTCTGCCAAAGCGGAGGCCTGTGAGGATTAAGTTCTTATGGTCCTAACCTCTGATTTTGTACAAAATGGTTGGCCTCAAGACTCAAACTTACACATTCGCACTTGACAACCAGAGACTTTTACCATTGCACCAAACGATGGGAAAGCAACGATGAAGAAAAATGGCCAGCAGTAAACTTGCCAAGCATTAGGGAAGAGAAACGAACCATCAAGAATCAGAAGAGAAAGGGAAAACAGCCTGCAGATGGTTCCTAAGAAATTTTTTGTTGACCAATTTCTTAGGTAACTCTACAATACTCAACTCAGCAGAGCTCCAATTTGCGTTCAGCCACACGAATCTATTTATTTTCGCCATTCCAAAAATTTTCAGGACTATCATGTTCATATGAGTTTGACTACAGATAGTGCTCTGGCAGTCAGCTCAACCCTCCTCCTCTCTCCACTTCAAGATGGGCACTTCAAATAAAATCTTTGAATAGATAAGCAAAAGTATTAGGCATGTCAGAGGTAAAAAGATTCAAACACCAACCAAAAGATTCATAGAATGATGCTGATTTCATAGATAGAATAAGGCATTTAACTTCAATTACCATATGCCTAATTATCCTGTCAAAAAGTTATTGGGAAATTTAGTGCTGCTTCTGATACTGACAATTAACGATTCTAGGCCTGGCAAGACACTATTGTTCGTATGGAAATTTCTATACTTAATTGCATGATTTTGGAGTAGTTTAGACTACTAGGATTGAACAAAGAACTTAAGATAGGAATACTAAGATTAGTTTTTCTATAAATCTAAGGATCTTATTTTCTTACACATAGTTACGATGTGAACAGACCAACAAAAACTTCTATAACACAAGAATAAGATTAGCTATGCAAGATAGAACATAATGTTAGGAAACCAATAAACAATATGTTCATAAAATAAGCCAAATGAGGATGTTGGGATGGATCGACAGAAATTGTAGGAAAATAAGATTAGAAGTGAACACATTAAGGAAAACAAAGGAGAACTACCAACAATCAAGAACAAGGAGGTTAATGTGATTTTTAAATGGATTGGAAGGTTTATGGAGGAAAGATAAGGCATTTGGAACAGAGACAACACGTAACAGTCTGAATGCTTGGATTAATTGTAAGCCTAGTTATTGATGGGATGAAATGGTGAAGCGGAATTCACATTACTAGTCCCAGATAGGTATACTGACTAGAAATAGAACTTTTTTAAGATTTTTTTTAGCATTGAACACAAAGCAAAGATAGCTTCACATTACTAGTCCCAGATAGGTATACTGACTAGAAATAGGACTTTTTTAAGATTTTTTTTTGGCATTGAACACAAAGATAGCTAACTTATACAACAATGGATGCTAGTAACGCATAAAGATTCTTGAATTGATTGCATGTGAGCCCCATCATGGTATTAGAGCTATTGTGAGCCATTGTGAGCCCCATCATCATCATCACTTCAGATTGCAACAAATGATAATGTCACATCAACTCTATCAATGGAATTTTTCAGAATAATACCAGCGCTGCTCAAAATATAATCACTACTTCCAACTGGTGACTGCAACATTGCCAAAATTTGAACGATTTGACCTTTGTTGATTAGAATGCAACAAATTTCCCGCAAAGTTCACTCTGCCGAAGTAATTTCTATCCTCGAATAATACCTAATACACATTCCCATTTTCACTAAATAATACTTCAGCTAAAGGAATGACACTCCGCAAGAGCACTATAACAAGTGCCAAAGGGCAGACAACATTCTTTTGAATATAAAAATTACTTTTCAAAAGCGACCTATGAGGACTCTGAATATGTCTCATTGGCTTTAATGAAGTATATATGAAGCGTTACTCAAACACTTCATATTTATTTAGGATTGATTCACTGGTGGTCAAAGGAGATCCGGCAAATGTTATGGCAGGTTGATACGAGTCACGATTCATGTGAAACTGGCTACTGTGACCATTCATGGTCAGAGAGGATTTTTTTCCCCCTTGTTTTTTCCATTTTATAGGGATTTACTAATCTTTCAACTTATGCACAAAATCTACAAAATCTACTTTCAAATTGAAATACTCTTTGTAACTTATGCACTTTGTTTAAAATACTACAATATCATATTTAGTTTTAAACTGTACTCTCTTGCATAACTATACACCAAAAAATGGAGATAACATAGCACCCAGAAGCCAAGGAACAGAGCATACCAGTATCTAACAGACTTGCATCTGGAGCAGCGAGTTGTAGCAGGAGCAAAGCATCTGGCACACTCATGAACTCCATTGTTTGGAGAAGAAACAAGAGGGCTAGCAGTGGCAGCAGCAGCCGCAGCCGCCATTGCCTCTGCTCTAAGAGATTCTTGAGCAGCTAGTTGAGCAAGTAAACTTATCTTCTCTTTCTTCTTTGCAGCCTCACTCCATTTTCCAAGTAAGATGTAAGTAAGAAGAGGAAGCACAACCAAGAACAAAAACAGGGCAGGTATATCAGCTTCCCTTGGCTCAAGCATATCCCTACCCGCATACTCATGTCCAATTTCCACTCACGACTTCTGATCTCCTTGAACTACACAAAACCCAGATGAATTAACATCAACTCTCACTCACACCACCATGAATCATGCTAAAAAATGCAACAAAGGAAAGAAAAAAACTCTCCTTCCACACTAAAAATACAACAAAATCTTTTATAGGGGTGGTCATTATTTGAATCAGAAGCAACGGTTTTGTCTCTCTGCCGCAATCTATACAGCTCCGTTCAACTCAACACAATAACAAAGCCATTAATGACACAACCCACATCAAAATAACCCCTTTTCCACATTCTCACACAACTTTTATATAAATGATGAAATCTAAAGTTAGGTGATTTAATTATTCATACCTCATGCAATGAAGAAGAAATCTAAGTGAAACCCAACAACACTTTCACCTTCTCCTTCTTCTTCTTCCTCTTCACCCCACCAACAGATTCTTTGATTCCTCAGATGGGTAATAATACAGACTTCCCCCAAAACACTCTCTCTCTCTACTGCATTCTCTTCACTTCACACTTCGCACCCAACTTTAGGAATTGGGAATCTTTTCTGTCTGAGCACGCAGACCCAAAACTTGACTACTGAACAACCACAAGAGACAAGTGGCGAACTGCTATTTGTTAAAAATGACAACAGCTGGGGCCTACTTAGGTACATATTTGGGAAAGATATCAAAAAATAGCATGATTGATTTTGAGCCATATGATATGTGGACTATTATTGGATGCTCCTAGCAATACTTTTGCTCAAATGTTCTTGTGTAATCTCATCTTTGTAGGGTAGATTGGTTTTGTAGGACCCAGAAGACGTTGTTTTCCAATAATTTTACTGTAACCACGTGTACGGCTCTGATCAACTGATAGCATCATTATTAAGCATCTTTGTTTAAGGGTTTGAATATACACACGTGGACAAATCTGCGCAATGCACAGGATTTATCGGTAAGATTTTATCTAAAAATTATAATTATATAAAATAAATAATTTGATTTGATGGTTTTAATCATTTTATCTTAATTATATTTATAAGTTTAGAATATATATTTTAATAAATAAGAATGATTAAAACTGTTAAATAGATTGGAGAAAATTAATTTGGAAGTATTATTCAAAAATTAAAAAATTTTAAAATACCACAAAAAAAAAAGTAAAAAGTAAAGTGAAACTAATTTTTTAAATAAAAATAAAATATCATAAAAAGAAAAAGAAAATGCAAGTTGGAATTTGATGTGTGGTTCACATCAATAAATGTAATATTTTTCACTTTTTTTTTCAAAATCATAAAGACCATTAATCCATGTGAGATGATTGGAAAAATGTGATGCAATTGCATTACTCAATTTTATTATGGAAAGATAAATGAAACTTAAATGGACCCACCTCAATAAAGAACATTGAAAGTTTAAATTTTATTTAATTAATTGGTTCAATGATATAATGTCATATCATTTTAGAGTGGGACCAAATCCTATGGAAATAAAGGAAGAGAGAGAATTGGAGAGAAGAGAATTAAGGAGATGAGGAATTCTAGAGCCGTCGCATTAGCGTACTGCTCTTCATATAATAGTAAGTTATATAGTCGTGATTTAGTAAGCATATGTTGACTTTCACGAAAGTCATCACGAAGAACATAGGGAATTATGGGATGCATATTTTGAAAAATCGATGGTTGGATAAAATACCCTTATTATGGATGTCATGTAAACATCCATAATCACAGTGATCCGATGTAAACATCTCAAAATACAGACTGTGAAAAATTATAACCGCTGAAAAGTGTCACAGTTTTTCTCAGTGACATATCTAAGAAACCGACCGTTGGATCACTATAATTTTTGGTATGCCTGACATACATATGCATAGTATCTAATCCAACGGTTAATTTTTCAAAATATGCATCCTACAATCACATATGGGCTTCATACTGACTTTTGCGAAAGTGAGCATGTGCTGATAGAATCATTTCCATATATATAGGATGCTATTATAAAGTGCACCTTACGCACAATGCATAAGGTAATATTTATAGGGCCAAATGTAGAGCGGATTTTGAAATATAGACCATTGGATTATATGAACTACTCATAAATTTCATGTTCACCAAAAATCATAGTGATCCAACTGTCTGTTTCTGAAAAATGTCATGATGAAAATTTGTGGCTTTTTATTTATTTATTTAAAATATTACTGGGTTTTCCCTTTGATCACTTTGATTTTTAGCAAATATGAAATTCATAAGTAGTTTATTTAATCATACGGTCAATTTTTCAAGATCTTTTATTCATTTGGTCATATAGGTCACCTTACGTAAGGTGCACCTTGTAATAGCATCCCGGTATGTATCTATACAATGATAATATAGTCCACATATGCTGATATAAGTTATGTCCACATCAAGATTATAGATTATTGTAGGGTGCATATTTTGAAAAATTGACCGTTGGATTAGATACTGTACTCATGGATGTTGTGCACGCCAAAAACCACGATGATCCAATGTTAGAATTTTAAAATATAGTTATGAAAAACTATGAGCGCCGAAAACTGTTACAGTTTTTCTCAGTGATATTTATGAGAAATTGACAGTTGATCGTTGTGATTTTAAGCGTACATGACACATATAAGTTATAGTATCTAATCCAACGGTCAATTTTTCAAAATGTACATCACATTTGAACCGACATATATGTAAACAATCCTGGTTTTATAAGGATATCATAATATTTTGAAATATCAATCCACTGAAATATATATTTTGTAAAATCGATTATGGAAACCAAATATTATTCTTATGAATATCATGTATGCTAAAAGTTATCGTGATGGAGCCATCAGTTTTTCGTAGTCCATATTGTCCAAATTTTGAAAACCAATGCTTCGATTGCGATAAAATTTTTGGAAGATGGATTGACAATTCATAATATCAGGAGGTCCTCACATAGTAATTTCTAATTAAGGCACTGCTTGTTTCCATATAACATAGAATGAGGAAAATGAATTTCATGTAAATAGCCTCTTATGCATGTTTGTTATAATGTAAAATTGTATAATAAGGTAATTCAGTTTATTAATATGTGAGAAAACAACTTACTCTAAGAAGAAAGAAGGGTAGGTCATTTTCTATTCTTCTACCTCTCCTTACATTTATCCATTATTTTTCCTAAAATTTCACCTGAAAAGATACTTCATGCATCCTACAAAGATAGAACTTTTTTTTTTTTTTTTTTTTATTCTAAAATGATAGTTCATTTTAAAAAGTCAAATTATATTTTTTTTAACTTTTTTATATTATCTTTTATTATTTCAAGAATACATTGACATAACATCAAATGTAAGTATAGAAAAATGATAATTTTAAAAATAAAAAGTAAAAAAAAAAATTATAAATTAATTATTAATGTATTAATGAATTTTCTTATTATGTATTTTTTTTTTTGGGAAGATTCCTATTTTTATGGACGGGATTAGTTGTCTTACCTCTCCTCACACCTCTCCACAAGTCCCTCCCAAAAAATAGCCTTCGTCCTCACTGTCCTGTTACTAGTGCCAGCCGACCTGAAAAACGTGTTTGTATCCCTACCTAATTCTCTCACTCATACTCTTTCTCTCCCATCTTTCAACGATTTGATCACTCTAAACAAAACCCATCTCATATTTCGTCCCTTCTTAGAGCCCACCATGGATGTTCGAGCACAAGAAGCAGAACAACCAAGAAGCTACTGGAGATGGAGCAAGCAATACTTCTTTCCTGAAGAGTCATTTCAAAGCTTGGCTTCATACAGAACTGCACTCTCCCGCACATGTTTTCGGTTAAAGGATCGCCTTTTCGATCGATCCACCGATGCCAACGAGCTCGTCGAGCTCCGAAAAGAGAGCCAAAACGAAATGAAAAAGTGTCTCACATGGTGGGATTTGATGTGGCTCAGTTTCGGCTCCGTTGTGGGTTCTGGCATATTCGTCATCACCGGCCAGGAAGCGCGGAACCACGCTGGACCCTCCATTATATTATCCTATGCGGCTTCGGGTCTTTCTGCATTGCTTTCTGTCTTCTGTTACACAGAGTTCGCCGTCGAAATCCCAGTTGCCGGAGGTTCTTTCTCTTATCTTCGCATAGAATTAGGGGATTTTATTGCTTTTATCGCCGCCGGGAACATTCTCCTTGAGGCCATTGTTGGCGCCGCCGGACTGGGTCGGTCTTGGTCATCATACTTTGCAAGCTTAATTAAAAGTGACCCAGATTTTTTGCGTATACGGGTGAATTCTCTGGCTCAAGGTTTTAATCTCTTAGACCCTATTGCTGTTATAGTATTGTTGATTGCTAACACTATAGCCATGACAGGAACAAGAAGAACATCTATTTTGAATTGGGTCAGTTCTATGCTTAGTGTTGTGGTGATTGTGTTTATTATAGTAGTTGGGTTTATTCATTCCAAAAGTTCAAATTTGGTTCCTTTTTTTCCATTTGGTGCAAAAGGGGTTTTTGAAGCTGCAGCTGTTGTTTACTGGTCTTATACTGGTTTTGACATGGTGGCAACAATGGCTGAAGAGACTAAGCGTCCCTCGAGGGATATTCCATTTGGTTTGGTTGGTTCCATGTCAATGATCACAGTGGTTTATTGCTTAATGGCATTGGCACTAACCATGATGCAGAAATATACTGAGATAGATGTGAATGCAGCTTATTCGATTGCATTTGAAAGAATTGGCATGAATTGGGCTAAGTATCTTGTTAGTATATGTGCCCTTAAGGGAATGACCACAAGCCTGCTGGTTGGATCGATGGGACAAGCGCGATACACAACTCAGATTGCGAGAGCTCATATGATTCCCCCCTGCTTTGCACTGGTTCATCCCAAAACTGGAACCCCCATTAATGCTACTCTATTGGTAACCATAATTAGTGCCATTGTAGCCTTTTTCTCTAGTTTGGATGTCTTGTCTGCTGTTTTATCATTCAGTACGCTCTTCATTTTCATGCTTATGGCTGTTGCATTGCTTGTGAGGCGATATTATGTGAAGGATGTTACTCCAAAGTGTGATTTTGTCAAATTTCTTGTTTGCTTAGTTGTTGTTATTGCTTCTTCCATTTTAGTAGCAGCACTTTGGAATTCAAATGGGAGAGGATGGGTAGGTTATCTGATTGCTGGAATTTTCTGGTGTTTGGGGACTTTGGGGATGGAGTTGCTTCCGAAGCAGCGAGTTCCGAAGGTTTGGGGGGTTCCCCTTGTTCCTTGGCTGCCATCTTTGTCAATTGGGATGAATGTGTTTCTCATTGGATCCCTGGGCTATGTAGCATTCTTGAGATTCTTCATCTGTACTGCAGTAATGATAGTTTACTACCTGTTATTTGGACTGCATGCAACCTATGATGTGGCTCATAATAATCGACAAGAATTGAAAATTGAAGGAGAAGAAAATATCAACAAAGGAGTGTCATAGCAGAAGTGACAGTACAGATTCTTTATTGTTGTATGTCCATATGTAGTTGTATTTGTTAGGATGTTCTGTTAACTCTGTTAATGAAATGTCTTATAAACCTATGGTCTTAAAATGGAATCTTACAATTTATTAGCTTTCATGTTTAATTTCTATTTTTCTATTTGTTAATTATCAATGTGATTGAATGTTTGAGTGAATACTGGACCATCACAATTGTGGACAAGAAAAATCATGGGATACATAGTTTCATTGTTAGTTCATGCTGATCAAGCTTAGCGGCTTGATCAGGTCAGGGCATTGCCCATTGATAGGGGCCTCCAAATGGAGCTCCCAAGATTCCAAAGCTGCTATGGGCATATAGTCTGTTGAACTGATGTTAAAGATGCAGTTCTGGTTTCTAGGCTATGTTCTGTCAACTCAGCTATGGAAGCAGAATCTATGGCCGTACGGCAGGCTTTATCAATCGCACAATCTCACCAGTTGAGTTCATTAGAAATAGAAGGTGACACGAAGGAATTAATCTCAGACATGAATAAGCTTTTGAATGCCCCCTCTATTCCAAACATAGAGCAGAGTCATATATGTGCTCTATCCTTGTCATCCTGGGCCTGATGCTGCTATTTCTCATATTGCAGATTATATTGCTTAGAATATTCTGTGAATTCTGTAGATAATCCAAGTGCATCTCCTGAAATTCCGAAAGAGCTATGGGCATACTCTCTTGCACTGAGGTTGGGATGGAGATCTATAGTGCAGAACGTTGTCTAATCTATTAGTTCCAGCCTGTCTCATGTGCAGGTGCAGCTCGCCACCATCCCTAGCTTAGCTAAACAAACAAGGTAGCTGACCAGTTGTTCATCACCCATGCTTTCCAATGGTCAGGCGAGTTTCCTGTTTGCCTCTTCCATTTCATTTCAGAAGAGACAGGCCTTCTTTGTTTTGGGTCATCCCTTCTTACTTGTAGTTGTTCCTCTGGAATGTCAATGACCTTACCAATTAAAGATAAAAAATCCTATGACATATCAAAACTAATATTGTATATGTTCAAATCTCGGTGAAATAATAATGCTGCAGATGTCCCATGGTAATGCAATTGGTATATTGTATGTTTAATTAGCCGTTGAAATGCATCAATGTTTTTGTTCAAGGTCATTTGAAATGAGTGTGCTTCATAATTCATTTCTTGTACAACATTTGTAGGAATTCATGAATTGGCATTTGTTTCAGTTTTTTGTTACTAATTTTCATTTATGGTGATGGCCCCATTTTTGTAAGGATTTTGTTTTATAAAATGAATTTGTGCCTTCAAATGCTTTGTAGAAACAGATGGAATGATTATAATTCCATCAAGTATACAATCATGTCATAAGTGTTTTTCAATGGTTTATCCCATGGTCAACTTTAAAGGGGGTTAGCCTCATCTTAAAATGAAATCATATCATTTTCTTCTTACTTATTTTAATTTTTGTTTTCTTGTGGGTTGACTATACCTAATTCGATGGTTTTTGCTAAATTAACAGTGGGATTGAACTATTTCAGTATATACTGACCCTGTTTTCTCTCTCTGGTTTTTTTTTTTTTTTTGGATATCCACATAACAGTCTGAAACTATGTCCTTTAAACAATTCAGGAAAACATGAATAC
This sequence comes from Hamamelis virginiana, assembly GCA_017140935.1. Lineage (NCBI taxonomy): Eukaryota > Viridiplantae > Streptophyta > Magnoliopsida > Saxifragales > Hamamelidaceae > Hamamelis > Hamamelis virginiana. The sequence continues at coordinate 820,475 of JAESVK010000847.1, read as the reverse complement.
AGACAAATGGTATATTTTGAGAAATTAAATCCTTCACTGTGTACATGATACTCGGTTAACAAAATAGCATGGCTTCTGATTTCAGTTGAGCATAATTTCGCAACATTTGAGAATTCTTTGTTAGAATTCTGTATTTTTAGGAAGCTTTTGTGGAACTATCAGCAATAGATTGTGGTGTAGCCCTTGCATGCCAATCAGAATCTAAGGGGACTAAAACATAAATACTTTGAGCATCTACTCAGTTCATTTTCACTAGTCTATAGTTATGGCCCGTTTGCGTTAGCTTTTGCTAAAATCATTTTTGGATAACTATTTCTTCACATATTTTTTTAAAATTATATTCAAATCACGTTTTCACATATCAAAATTTTCATACTAAAGGTGATTGTGATGAAAGTTGGAGCCTCGTAACTTTTGCCACAATCACTATTAGTATGAAAATTTTGCCATGCATCATATCATCCCTCAAGTTGTTTAAAAGTTATTATCATCCTTCCTCTTAGATCAAACCAAATTTTAAGCTCCAAAAGTTATTCTAAAAAAAAGCTAATACAAACGGGCTCTTAGTAACCATATTTTTATGCAATTAGCTTTCATGGTTGGTTTATATGAAACCCTGTGATCTCAAGTTGTCATGCTAGTAGAATGCTCTGATCAGTTGGCTTCCTATGCTCAACTTAATTGAGACAATTCAATAGCACTTAAACTGAGTTTGTACACTGGTTAAACCATCACCCATTGCTTCTTTAATTTTAGTTTGGGCTGGTGTTCATCATATGGCAGATGTGTGAAGTGTAAGAGCAAGAAAGTTCGATATTGGAATTTGATTCTCTATAGGATCTTCTATGGAGAAAGATTGTCTTCTTGGATAGAAAATTGATTTCCTATCCCAAGCAACTTAATTTGTGTATATATATCTTGATAATTGACCTTCTCTGGGATATTCAACGGACCAGAACAAACCCAAAAAAGAAAATAAAAAAAGAAAATTCTGATTCCTCCAAAACCCTCCTGTCTTCCCTGTTTAGAAAGAATAGAAGAAGAAAAAGAAAATTTGGGTTGGCGGTCGATCGAGATGATGGTGGGACAATATTGTGTGATGGGTTGTGATCATATGGTGGAGACAGCGGAGTTGGTGATAGAACAGTGATGATGAGTGGTAAAGATGGTGGTTGGCCAGTCAATGTGGTGGTGGCAGCTTTGTATGGAGTGATAGAGTGGAGGGAGATGTTATAAAAGAGAAAATTGTATATATATTTATTGTGGTTTATATAAGAACATCATATAATATAATCAAAGAAACTAAGAATATACAACATGCTCGCAAAAAGTTTCAAATTGAAACCAATAATACCATATCTCAAACTCTTACCAACTGGACTAGCTGCAACAACTTATGAGATTTTAATTGAGTTGGCTAAATAATAAGTTTTGGTCCAGGGATGAAGGCACATAGGGTTGAGGGGTGGCCATTCCCCCGCCCCGAGATTTTCATTTTTATTTTATTCACCTTATAAATTTTAAGAAATTCAATTTCTGCCCACCTGAAATTTTTGGAGTTTCATTTACTCCCCTGAGATATTTTGAGTCACTTTTTTACCTTGAAAATTTTCAAAATTTTTATTTATGCCCCCCTCAATTTTTTATTTATTTACCCCATTAATCTGCTTACATGCCTCTATTCCCTTCCCTGCACCCTATTTCCTATTTTTACACTCAAACCATTTCATATTTGGTTGTTTTCCTATACCCATGCCCTATACCATGAGAAAAGTAGAAA
>JAESVK010000847.1:789979-808882 GCA_017140935.1 Hamamelis virginiana | reverse complement strand
CCCCCATGGGTAACTGATAGAAAAATTGTATATAAAAAAAAAAAAAGAAAAAAAGAAAAGAAAAGGGTATTCTCCCCCATGCTTATTTATAATCATGTTATAGGGTTTGTTTAGGCTAGTAATGATTATGGACAAACAAGAGCTAACTTGGTATTCATCATTTGGTGATAATCAAGATCATGCTCTCTTGAGCCACTTAGTTATATCTTTGAGTGAATATAGAGTGAACTTTGATTTGTAAAATTTATTTATTGGAGAGTTTATTTGTAATTAAAATTTTCATCTTTCATCTTGGTTGTGCAAGAATTGGGCTATAACTTTTATTGTAGGAATGAGCGGGATTTGCTTATCTGAAAAATGTTTAATTTTCATCTTAAAGTAAAATCATTATAAGGTTTGATCTCCATCTGGAAGTGACATTATATTTTCTATCTTCCACTCACAAAGAAGATTGGTGTAAGGTTTTGATCTCCACCAGGCAAAAGACATCATTAGTGGATTAAAAAACGTAAGCGAATTACTTAAGGTGTGGTTATAGGCAGAGTCCAAATCATGTTAAAATCATACAATGTTTGATTTTTCTCTCACTTCTCACTTACATTTATATATTTTTTTTTTATTTATACTTGTTTAATTTTCACATAATTTATTAAAATTTACCAAAACTCTATTCACCAGCCCTCTAACATCATTAGTTATCTGGACCAACAAAAATCTAAAAATACCACTTAGACTTTCAATAAAAAATAAAAAATCCCCAATTATAACAACAATTATTTATTTTTAAAATCATATATTGCATATATATATTTGGATCATAATTTCCCTCGTGGGGATAATTAGTGTGTGTCGGAGGGAGAGGTTAAAAATCTTAGGAAAATAATGAGGAGATTGTACGATGATCAGCTAAGTTGTGGACCATGTAATATAATGGTGATGGGGATGAGGATGGGAACGAGGATGGGGACGAGGAAGAGGACCACGGTGATGACCTTGGCAATGATATCAATGTCGACAGCGACAATTAACATTATTTGAAAATTTCTTATTTTTCTTACAACAAAATTTTAAAAAATAAAATAAAATAAAGGAATTAAATACTCTTCTTATATATGTCATATATGCTGAATATATATCATCTCTTCACATGTCACTAATTGCCATGTACACGGTCGTTGGATGTCCTTATTTCAGTTCTTCTCTTATCCACTTCCCCCTTGTATGCGTGTTTTCTTCTTCTATTGCTTGACATAAAAACATATCACATTCATTGAATAGGCCGGGATAGACATTTGACCTATAAATTCGCATTTTTAATCAATAAAAAATTTCATATTTATGAATCAAGCAGGTTTTAATTTTTGATCGACTTAATATTTACCTACATGATATATTTGAGATGAACAAAAATCTAATAGTAGATTTCAAAAATTATAAAAAATCATACCCTTCAACTACTTATCTCCTCATGTGGTTGATCCCCTAGTGAAAGGAACACCTTCTTTGCTGTGTAAATAATCTTTAATGTCACACAAATAAATAAGGGAAAACCATTCATGGAATTTCATTTATTTGACTACTAGATTTGTAGCACGAGCGGTGCATATGCAAAGAAAAATAGAATTAACTTCTTACCTTTCATAATAATTTTGTATTTTCTCCAGAAACAAACAATGAAGATAGATATCATAGAGTTCCTTCGTCTAATTGTGACGGTGGGCGAATGTAAATGACAAAAATGTTACCCATTTCATTTTTCTTGTTAGTATTTATAAAGGGACCTTTTTGGAATGAAAAAAGGCCCACACGAAAGCCTTCTGGCTTTATATATATTAAATATTATATATTATATATACAGTTGTCCTTATTGCTGCAATAAAGTTGTCAAGCCTATTTTAGGGGGAAGAAATCCTTGTTTTCCAATCCCATTGGGTGGTGATGGCTGGACTTCTATTTAGAAAGCTTGAAATGGCATGGCGGCTTTGGATTGACAGGCTTAAAATACACTTCAAGAAGATTTGATGTTACCCTTTTTTTTTTTTTTTTTTTTTTGCCCCTTACAGTTTGATTTCTAAAAGAATATTCTCTCTCAATTACAATGTCTTGTTCAAACAATTTTTAACGTTGAGTTCAGTGTAGATCCGATTGTATGTCAAAAACAAAACAAAAAAAAAAAAAAAAAAAATTATGGCTTCCTCTCTCTCCAACTTTAGTTTTTTAAAGAGAATCTTTCTATTCAACTTTAGTTTGTTAGAATAATGAAAAATGTGCTAATGGTCCTATAATCTAGTAAAAGAAATAAAGAACATCTATTTGTTAATATATGTATATATATATTTTGCTAAACAAGTATTATGGGCCAGCTTGCGCGCATCATACTTAATCCTGCATCCTATACTTAATCCTGCATCCTGAATAAGGCTTCCGAAATAAGGCATGGGAGTCGAACACTGGATGAAAGAATTTGGTAAAGCCCTTAGCCTTCCTTGCTCCACCACTAAGTTATCCACCGGGTTAATATTAAAAGTTAGAAATAAAGTAACAACAAAAATGTGTGTATACTATTGAAATTTATGGTGCTCTCTCTCTCTCTCTCTCTCTCTCTCTCTCTCTCTCTCTCTCTCTCTCCAGTTTGTTTTTATTTTTTTCGTTTTTTAGTTTTTTAGTTTTTTTGTTAATAACAGTCTAGTATGTCTAGCACTTCTCTCTCTCGTGCACTTATAAATAGCCAAGCAGAACAGCTAGCCATTTATTCATATGCCTGTGTAGAAGCAAATATCAACTTCTCCATTTGTTGTTATCAACAACACTCTTGTATACATCAAATCACCAAAACCCATCTAAAAAATACTACTTCTCCATCTCAAAATCATCTCTTGCTCACTCATCCTTCTCAGCTCAACCATGGTGGTCTTATCCAAACCAGCAATTGAACAGTACTCTCTCATCAGAAACTGCAAGCCCTCCACATTTTTCTCTGGAATTCCTCTCATAGACCTCTCTAAATCCGATTCCAAACACCTCCTAGTCAAGGCCTGCCAAGAACTTGGATTCTTCAAGCTCATAAATCATGGTGTCCCAATGGAATTCATCACTAACTTGGAAGCTCAAGCAATCAAATTCTTTTCCTTGCCAGTTTCTGAGAAAGAAAAGGCATTTGGCTATGGAAACAAGATGATTGGAGTGAACGGTGATATGGGTTGGGTTGAATATCTTCTTCTTACTACCAATTCTGAATCCAATTCTCAGAGATTTCAATCCATTTTTGGTGAAAACCCAGAAAAGTTTCGGTAAGAAATGAAAACTTTTTTTATTCACAAAACACAAAAATTGTTTTTTCTTCAAGTTAAAATTAAATTTGATGTGTTGTGTTTTTGTGGTGTAGTGCTGCTGTTAGTGATTATTTATCAGCTGTGAAGAAGATGGCTTGTGAGGTTCTTGAATTGATGGCTGATGGGTTAAAGATTCAACAGAAGAATGTGTTTAGCAAGCTTTTGATGGATGAACAGAGTGACTCTGTTTTTAGGCTCAATCACTATCCTCCGTGTGCAGAGCTTCAAGCTCTTAATGGTGGAAACATAATTGGATTTGGAGAACATACAGACCCACAGATAATTTCAGTTTTGAGATCCAATAACACATCTGGGCTGCAAATTTCTCTGAGAGATGGGAGTTGGATTTCAGTTCCTCCTGATCAGAACTCCTTCTTCATCAATGTTGGTGACTCATTGCAGGTACAATAACTCTTTATATCTATGCATGTATATGTATATGTCTATGTATATGCATCATTCATTATTCAATCTTCTAATTTTCTTCTAATAATTTCCAGAGTCTATATAGATAAATTTTAAATCTAAATCTTGGTGTCAATAGTTTTACTGTTTAGATAAACTCCACTAGCTTCTACAGATGGAATTCTCTTGATTTTGTTTTAATTTTTATTTTTCCCCATTTGGTTCTTATTGGATATAGATTTAAAAAGGTATTAAAATATAATTTTTGAATAAATTATTTGGCACCATTGCTTTAAGAGTGACCACCAATTAATTGTTCTACCTATATTTGTATTCCCTAGTTTTTCATCAGATAGTCGAGAGAGAGAGATTTACATGGGTTTTTTTTTTTTTTTTCTATGGGCACCTAAGATGCACTTGGGCTACAAGACCTACTCTCTTTAATGGGGTTTCTCTCTTTATTTATTTATTTATTTTTGGGTGGGTTTATTGTTTTGTGTATGCATTTGTTATATTCATTTGTCATCCTTTAAATATTATACATATATAAAATTTTATCTTGTTGATGGTGTGCAGGTTATGACTAATGGGAGGTTCAAAAGTGTGAGGCATAGGGTTTTGGCAAACACTTGTAAATCTAGACATTCAATGATCTACTTTGGAGGACCACCTTTGAGTGAGAAAATAGCTCCATTGCCCTCAATCATGGAAGGAGAGGAAAGCTTGTACAAAGAGTTTACATGGTTTGAGTACAAAAATACTGCTCACAATTCAAGACTGGCTGATAATAGGCTTGTCCATTTTGAGAAAATAGCAGCCTCATAATGTACTCCTCCAAGTCCCACACTCCCCCCCATCCCCCCACTTGTTAATGAAAATGTTGCCTAGAGTAGCTTCACATGCAAATACCAAATTTCCCATAGATAGGAGTGTTTTCTTTCTTCTGCTTTTCTTTTCTTTGACTTTTTTTTTTTTTTTTTTGTCAACTTTTTCTTAGACTTTCATCCCCTTAAATTTTCTCCTTTCTATATGGTTCATGCATGTAACCTACCTCTCTTGTTAATAATACAAATTCACCATGGTTGATTATTACTCTACTTATCCAATTAAGAGTAGATAAAAGTAAATCAATAAAAATATGACTGTTTTGTTTTTTAAAATTTTACCACTCATAAAAGAGAGAGAGATATGCCTGATTTTTACATTTTTTCTATTTTATTTTATTTAAAAAATAAAGAAAAATTCCATATAAGACAAATTTTGCGGCGAATTGTCATCGATTAGAATCTCTTTTAGAGTAAATTACCAAAATAGCCCCTTTTGTCTCAAATTACTTTGCAAATGTAAATAAAATACATTAAATTTTTCTATAATAAAGGCCCATGATTTCTATAAGAACTTACTTTGAATTTTACTAAGAAAAAAAAAAAAAAAAAACACCCAAATAATCAATGACATCTGTTGAAAAAGAATTGGGTTTCTCTATATATATATATATATATATACACCCACGTGATATAATAAAGCAATAGAAGGATGAAAATTTTGTTACAATCATATACAATCCCTAGGTCTCTGTCAATATCATGAAACCTAGGAAGCACAAATCATGAATGAAATTCAAAATTTATTGAACAATACATCCACACTCTGGGTATTGCACATAGTTTACCATTTCAGTATTCTATTTCTATGGGCTCAATCATCCCTTGGGACCACTCCCTAAGAAACAAGATGCAAAAACCATCCCCCAAGCCCAAAGTGACCCATTTATTTTTTATTTTATTGACTACATTCACTGAGGAAAAGAAAGTCACCATACATACCTTCCTTTGCATCCTTACCTAAAATCTAGTTTTTCTTAATATAGGGAGTATTTTGAAATTTAGATTATATTTTATTTTTAATATTTTTACTTTAAATCAGTCCCAAAAATATTGATAAATTTTACTTTAATACTTTTTATTTTAAACTGCTTCAAATCAATTCTTGAAATGCCGATTTTTTTTTTTTTTTTTAATATCAAATTTACTAGGTCATATTGAAGTGAAATGTTCTTATAAGAGATACATTATTTTAACTAAAATCAGTTAAGACAGTTAAGCCATTGAATTGGATTCTTGAAATGAATCATACATTAAGTGAATAGGAATCCAATGACTTGTGTTCTTAGCTGATTTTAGTTAAAATAATGTATAACTAATAAGATCACGACTCCATATTAAGATATAAAATCGAAATTATAAAAAGATTGGACAATAAAATTGACACTGCAAAAAACCGACCGGACTAGGCGGTTGGACCACTCATACCGCGGATCGGTTTTTTTCCTCACGGTTCGAATAGTCTCCTAAAAGTCTAAAACCGTTGCGACTTGCAAGTAAAATTAAAATATCACTCTTTCATCTGAGTCGATCGGCCCAGAATCTAAGTTGAAGAAGAAAGTGAATCCCCTTTTGTTTCTTGGGCTCTGGTTTTGTGTGAAGGGAGAAGAAGATGGGAGAGAAGAAGGTGTTGAACAAGTACTATCCTCCTGATTTCGATCCCTCAAAGCTACCCAGATTAAGGAGACCCAAGAACCAACAAATCAAGGTCCGAATGATGCTTCCCATGAGCATTCGCTGTAATACCTGCGGTAATTATATTTACAAAGGCACCAAGTTCAATTCCCGCAAAGAAGATGCCATTGGCGAGGTCTCTTCTTATCTTACTTCTTATATGCATATATATGCGTTTGTGTGTGTTTCTTGGTATTCTTAATTAATTTACTGATGGGTCCTCTCTTTTGGTCATTATCATATGCTGTATTGGTGTTGCTATTATTCTTCATAATTGTTAGTTGTTGACTGCTTTGATTATTTGGTTTCATGCATTGTTTGTAGAAATTTCCTGTTCATTTATTGTAGCTAAGAAATATCTATGAAAACTCAATAGAATGGTTTCGTTTTTAAGACTTTCACATTAAAACAAAGAGTAAGGTTGAAAGCATTATTTTTCTGTTCTTAATATTTTCAATTGCTTTTTGGGTCTCTTTTGTGAATTGGCACTGAAGTAAGTGCCAATTTTGCCAATTTTCTGGAGGGAATTGAATTTGTGACTTTCAGTTAACTGAGTTGTTAATGTTTACTATTTTGCAGATATATTTGGGAATCCAAATTTTCAGGTTCTATTTCAAATGCACTAAGTGCTCGGCTGAGCTCACGATGAAGACTGACCCACAAAATTCGGACTATGTAGTTGAGTCTGGTGCAACGTGAAATTTTGAACCTTGGCGTGCAGAGGATGAGGTGAAAACTTACAACTTTATGCTATATATTTAGATCCTCTAGTATTGTTTTAAACATAGTCCAAGACTATAAAATATATATTGTTGCTTTTGTCAGGAAGCAGATAGGGAGAAACAGAAAAGGTATGCTGAAGAGATGGGAGATGCAATGAAATCTTTAGAGAATAGAACCCTGGATTCAAAAAGAGAGATGGACATTCTTGCTGCATTGGATGAAATGAAGTCCATGAAGGTACTTTCTTAATTAATTGTGTGCTATATAATGAGCTCATGAACATTACTGTTGGCAAACAGGGCAACCTTTGAAGGTCCACAATGCCATTTTTCTGGGACAGTTATGATTCATGTCCGTCATGGATACAATACATGTTGAGATTTTTAAAAAGACTAGAATAACTATGCTATTGTTGCGATGGATATATTTGAGGTCCGAATCATGAATGCTTCAACCATCAAATTTATAGTTTTTATAAGTTCCCATGGACGGTGTGTTAAAATTTATTTTCAAAATTCTATTTCTATTGGATGGTGCACCATATTGTGGTGCACTGTATCACATACTATATAATTATGTTATTACAAGTAACTGTTAAATGGGTACCTTTTCCATCTGAGAAAATAATGTATTTTTATTTGAATTGGTGGCTGTTTGAACTTTGAACAGCCACCAATTACATTTCTTCACATCTATAAATATTGGTTACTCTTATAATAATTATTCAATGCATACATCTCTCCTGTGGTTTCTTGTACTTTCTCTCCTATAATTTCTTTTACTAATCTCTTTGTTCACACACACACACACATATAACATCTATTGTACTGTGGATCTACATGTTTACTTGGGATAGAATTGTGAGCTATGATTATATTTTTTTTCTGTCTTGTTCAATTCGTCTATTCATTTGCGGGATAATGCAAGTACATGGAGAATACGTAAATGTGGTGAGATACACCATTGGATTTGTATACGTGTAACCAATATGCCGGTTGATTCTTTTCACATATAGCACTCGATTGTGTTGTATATTTATTTATTGAGCAATGTTATGCACCTGGTACAAAGTATCACGACTGCTACATTTCTATAAAGAAGGAATAGGGGTAGTTTTGGAAATTCTCCAATGTGTAGTTTAGGAAATTCATAGCATTTCCTTCTTTGTAGTGGTGCATACCATTTTCCTTATTTATTTGTTTATAATTTGTCTAATCATTTAGGCATTTGGCATGGCTATCAATCTTGGACTGCAGTCCTTAATTGATTGAACATTGTTGTTGGGCTTTGTGTACTCAAGGCAATATTAGTGTGAGTTAACCTACGTATGTGGGGAAATAATTTTACAAATAGAACCTACATTGCCATGTCTGGTTGCTTGATGCATGGGGATCATTTAATAGTGCATGGTAATTAATTCACTCATTTTTTTTATTTGGCATCTATTAGAATTTATTTTTATTTTTGATACTAAATTTAGTCTTGGTTAATGTTTTCCAGTCAAGACATGCTACTGTGAGTGTAGATGAAATGCTTGAGGCCTTGCAGTGCACAGCTGAGGAAAAGGTATGATGGTTATGATATTTAGAATTGTTAATTAGCCCCTTGGTTGTGAGAACACCTATATTATTGAAGCCTAAGGTCTCAGATATCATGAATATTGTAATAGCATCCCATGCTAATGCAGGGTTGTGTTCATAATTGGCTGGCAAAATCTGTTCTGGAACTCCAAACCTGAAATAAATGTCGCGGTGGACCATTTTTCAATCGGGCCAAATTTAAGTGTGCAGAATTCAACCCAATTATAGATGGTCTGGAATTCAACCCAACATGATTGTTATATTTGAAATTTAATGTTTTAGAGTAATTACAAAATATTGAGCTCCTAATAATTGGGTGAGATTGAGGTCCAGCAGTTTTAAATGTAACTTCTTGGAGGTGCTGTGGTTGTGTGAGACATAACACTTTTCTGACACATCTCTAACAAGACGCCTCTCTTTGCCGCCTCCTTTTTGTTTTTCTTTTTTTCCTATCTTCTTTGTGAACAATTCAATTAGGATGACTTTAGGAAACCTAAACTCAATTAAATACTTGGCAAATAAGTCATTGACCAACTTAATTGGGTTTAGGAAACATTAAAAACTAGTTTAAATTTATTGAGAATTCACAGGTTCTACTAGGGATTAAATAAGAAATAAGCAGGGTCCAATAGGGAATTTCCAAAACTAATATAACCATCCAAGGATCGATCGCTCAAAGTGGGGATCGATCTGGGAAATGTGGGGATCGATCCACCAACCTCGGGATCGATCTACCAAGTTTCCTAATTAAATATTTTAAGTAAAAGATTAATATTTTCAAGTCATTAATCCAATACATCCCTTGTTAGTCCTACAGTCCAATCTAGTGCTAATCCATCCAGTATTTCAAACCTAGGTATCTAAAGAACTTATCAACCTAATGAGAGATTGAGTATCGTCATGATGCAACTCGATACGCCTATCTTCAATCTTCTTTTACATGTTGAGGCTTGTAGGACGGACCAAACAATTATACCACTCAATGTGTTTCGATTAGGGAGTAAGTGAATCTAAGACAATAAAGCTAATATTGACTAGTTGTGGTCCCGCTATGCCTTTGCATGGGCTTGGGATGCTCCTACATCTCTCTCTCTCTCTCTCTCTCTCTCTCATGTCAAATCCAACTCCACTAGTTAAATTTGGGCCTGAAACTATTTTCCTGTGAATGGTTTAGTTTCTAATTGTACACATTATTAGAGTAACTAATTGGAAATAGAAATCAATAGCGTAATCATATGATTCATCAATTGTCCTTTTTTGGCGGTGGATTTGTTGCCGTAGGTGCATATATCTACATTTGAATATCCTCCATCTGATTTATCTTTGTTTATTAGGATACTGTTAACACACACACACACACAAAAACTTCTTCCAAATTCATGACATTCTGTCTCTAATTTATAGGTATAGTTTCATGTGCTGGTCTATCTCCAATACTCTGTACAGTTGATTATCTGCATTTATAGTAAGATTAAGTCTGGTTAGCCAGCTTAACAATAACTCTAGAGGATGGAATTCCCTCTGCTCATCTGAGTGCTGGATCCATTTATAACTGGCATGAAAATTCAGGAATTGTGACTAAATATAAAGTTTATCTTTACTTTCGTGTGACTTTGTTGCATGGAAGATGCAAAATGTTTCGCCTGCGGTTGTTTTACAGACTTAAACATGAGGCCTTTTTACACATGAGAAGCTCAAAAAAGATGAGTCATCTCGTGAAAGTGAATTTGAAATGACTGCTCTTGATAAAATGAACTTAATATTTTGTTCTATCATTTTTAGCATGATCCTTGCTAAATCTGGGGGTACATAGGCATTTATGTAGACACAGACAGGCACATACCAAGGAAAATGCCACTGGCATAATTTTAAATTCTTCTTTGACTAGATAAATAAATAAATAAATAAATAAATAAATATATATATATATATATATATATATCTATATATGGGGCCGGCGATATGATATTGTTTTTATGCTTTTGATTTCTGACATATTGGTGGACTTATATGCCGGTAGGAGAAGAAATTGGAAGAAGAGGATGAAGCTCTTATAAAATCAATATTCCACGTCAGTATTTGCACATCCTGCACTTTCTAGCTTGCTTTCAACCCCCTCCCTCCCTTTTCAGTTTTTCTTTGTGAAATTTTTTTCTTATATTGGTTGCTTTGTTTTAAATTCTAATGCAGGGGCCTAAAGATTTTGTTCAAAGGATCCATGATGAAGATTTTGATGATGATGATGGTGATCTAATTCAGCTTGCAAATGACAATAGTGAAACATCAAGTGATAATATAAAGGTATGATACTGCTGTAACTATTGTTTGAGTTTTATGTTTGTTGTTTTTCATTTGTGTTACTTGTGTAAAAGTGAGAGCCTGGGAGTTTTTTTAGCATAAGTGCTGAACAACTATATAGTTTCAAATTAAGTAAAATCATTTGTATTCCTGTATTGAACTCATCTACATGGGTGTGAGTATATTGTATATGTTTATGAGGATTTTTTGTTTTTTTGATATGCAACAAAATGTTTATGGAGAATTCATTTCATGGTTTCTTGAGTCATCCCTTTGGAATCGGATTCTTCTTGAAGATGGATTGTATTAGAGTTTCCTTTGACCTAAGTGAAGGGCATATGATGAAGAAGCTAACTTGCTAAAGTAGTATTTTTATTATGATGGATTCCTTTTGTTGTGTCATTGATTTATATATTCTTTCCAATTTTTTATGGTCATTTTGAAGTTTTCCTACGCGATTTTTTAAGGTTGAATATTTTTATTGAGATAAATGATAGGACTACAGAGACGACCACCGCCAGGTGTCAATCCAATGTTTGGTGTACATATAGTTTATAATATTAATTCATGGTCCTATTGTCCAATTTGTTGATCCACATGATGGTGGTTGCAGATCCATATGGCTGATAAAGACACGTGGTTTACCGTTCTGTAATTGATTTTCGACAATGAATAACCTAGCAATTCTAGACGATCTTTTAATTTTAGAGATATTAAAAGATAGAATCTATGGTTTGGATAACAAATTGGTTAAAAAAAATATTATGGAGTTATTTTTATTTTCGTTTTTGTGGGGAGAGGTGGGAATTGATCCATAATTTGAAATTTATAATAAGAAAATAGGAAAAAAAAATGTAAAAATACTATTTTGCTTAGTTTTTCAAATCAAGAGGAGGAAATTCTTTATCTTCATGCAGAATCTAAAGATTCATTTGCTTCTTACACTCTCCAATCCATATTTTTGTCGATTCATCCTGCTTGCCCACACTCTAGACGGAACTGCTTACAGTCATATATTCTTCTTGGACCCACTTCTCCCCACAACACCAAACTATGTTTCCAAAAGGTGTTCAAACTATGCCTTCTTTTTAGTCTTTCTTAATGTTTTCCATTTGAAATGTTTCCTAGTTCATTCGCAACACTAGTGGATATCAGTATCTTTGTTTTTATGATGAAAATTGAGCAATATGTGATGATTTATGCATGCAATACTGAGCTCATTATGTTTGTGATGCAGAGAAGAAAGGTTTTTGAAGAACTTTCGCATAACCCAACAGATTCTTTGACCAAAGCCAGTATGTTTGACAGTTCGAACAATAAAGGTTGGGTTTTTTAGTTGTGTTTGTTTTTTTTTTCCCTCGTTTAGCGTTTGTAAAGTTGCAGTGCTTTAATTCTAATTTGTGATTTCTTAATAGAAGCAATTAATGAAGCTATGGCTCTTGACATGCTTCATCTACTTGTCCTTAAAAATTTTAGGGCATTATGAATTTCTTTGTACTTTTTCTTCCTTCTTTTCCCTTATTTTCGGGTTCTTCAAGTTTTATGATATGGTACTCATTCTAAAACATAGATCTCCCTTAGTTATGCTTCACTGCTTACTTTATCCTGATCCTATGGGTTTTAGCTTTGATAAGGTGATATCCTTCTCTAGGCAGTAGATTGATATGGTGGTATTTCATCTTAGGTGTATTGCTTATATTAATTGATTCCTTGGAGATATCTTTTGTTGACAAACTTTTTCATGTGCGCGGTGCATAGCTAGTTGTCTATAAAGGTAGGGACAAATTTATGATGCTTGTTTTATTGTTGACAGATACTGTGGGTGGTTCTGCGTCTCCGAAAGATGCTAAATTCATTTTCAAATCTTCATCTGTCAGAGTTTCTGTTGTTAGGGAACAAGTTCTGGCCACTTGCAGTAACAATCCAGCAAAACCAGATGATAACAACCAAGAGGAAAAGGGAGAGTATAATGTGACAAAACCAGATAAGAACAAACAAGAGGAAGAGAATAGAATTACTGATACAAGCATTGGACTACAATCATTGTTGCAGAGCTATGAAAGTGATGAAGATTTGTGAACTATTATTGTATATTAATTTTACAGAACCTTGCTCAAATGCGAACACACAGAAAATGTCCCCCAGGAGAATGCTGAAGCTGGAGATGTAGCACAATTTTTAAGACAATGAGAAGGCCCTTATGTACAGCTTGGCTGAAGTTGGAGCAAACAAAGCAGAAAATACGAGACTATAAAAAGTGCTGATAATTTCTGATGGGTGAAAAGTGCGGTTTGAAGCTTGTACCAATCTGCTAGAGCATCATCTCCCAAAATATATGCAGCTTGCTGCTAATGAATCAAATCAAAATCAAAATCAAAACTTCTCCTTGCCAATGAGCCAAAGCCATGTGTCTCGATACCAGCAGTGAGGATCATACTATTTGTAAACTAGAATGCTAAAGTTTTGCATTGTTTGTACTTCTTACCATACTTGACATTTCCATCAAACCAAATTTTGTTCTAAAGCTATGGCAGTCTAAATTGTACTGGATATGTTGGCAGCCTGTGTGTGATCTCTTCTTTATAATTTGAACATTTAGTTCCATATGATAGCTTATGTATGATTAAGGCCCTATTTGGTTTAGTTTTGTCTAAAATCACTTTGAGAGAACTTTCTTTTCACATATTTCTTTAGAGTTACATCGACTATCTCCTTCGCATATTAAAATTTTTCTTACTACAAGTGATTATATAGCAAGACCTAGGGAGACCAATTTTGGCCAATCATCCTATCACCTGAGCCGAAAGAATTATCACTCCATTTATTTAGATCAAGTCAACATCTTGAGCTCCAAAAGTGATTTATGATACCACACTCCCTGCAGCAGATTTGATTTTGCATAATTAATAAGTACTTAATTACATTACAAAGTACATCCCTTCTACCCCTGAATAATCCCGTATTTGACATGGTTCTCTGTCCGACCTGTATCTTTGAAAACTAGAATAGAGTCTGAAATCATCATCTTCAGCTCACCTTTATTTTATTTTGCCTCTTGGTCCCAAACAGCTTCAGTTCAGAAGCGCTTTGGGAAGGCTATTCAGTTGAACTCTAATATCAATAGATATGACATTTCATAAATGATTTTTATTTTGCCTTCCTTTTAACAGAGATTTCCATTGCGTCAAGAGCAGGGGTTTCCAAGACCTTATAAATAGAAGAGCAATATAGTAAGATCCTTAAAAGTTAGGGACATTTATCTTCCAACATAGTATTCAGGCACTTACTACTCGAAACTAGATATAGCCAAATTGCTGCTACAATCAAAACACAGTGCCCACCATAATGCGAAACCGTAAGCAACCATTTCGCCACCAAATAAGATGATACAATGAAATAGGTTTTCATAGTCGAGAGAGAGAGAGAGAGAGAGATTTTATTTCTGGCCCTTCCTCTTCCACAAGTCCCCAAACATCCTAATCCCAGACCCCTTCCTCTTTCCACTTCCAAATCCATCATCCAAATCATCAGCCATCCCTGGTGACCCCACAAAACCATTATAACCGCCCGCCGGTGGCTCAAATATACCGCCAAAGTGCTTTTCCATAGAGCCACACCTCTCAGAAATTCTTCTTCCGTTCAAGCCAACATCCCCAGCAAGCACAGCTGCTGCAGCATCAGCTGCTTTCCTCCATTGCTCTGTCTGTACTCTAAGCTTTGTCATCTCTGCTTCCAATGCCTCTTTTGCTGCTTCCACAGTTTCCAGCTTTTCACTCAATTGAGCTGCATTTGCTTTACTTGCTTCCAGCTCTTCTCCCAATTGAATCAACTTTAAGGCCATTTCCTCTCCCTTAGTTTGAGCTGATGAAATTTCGCAAGCTAATTGCTTCTTCAGGCTCTCATTATCTTGACAGAATGCTTCTAGTTCCTTTTCCTTCTCTTCTAACTTGGCTTTCAGCATATTTATCTCATCATTCTTCAAAGCCAAGTCATCAAATGATGGTTTCTCGGGCTCCAAAATGGTTGGAGGCTTAGTTGATATGTCAATTGACTTGGTTTCGTTTTCCTCTTGATCAGTCAATTGGCTGAGCTCAACCTTCGGTTCGACTGAGACTTTCTCCATTGGAACTTCAAAAACATCTGTTTCTTGGTGGTTGTCATCAGGAACTTCATCTGGGGAACAGCTGTCTTTTTGTTTGAATTCATGGATTTCTGTGGGAGGAAGCTTTTCTTGGGTTTCCACAAGCTCTGCAACATTTCGTTTCTTGGTTTTCTTCTCTAATTGGTCCTGAACTTCTTTCTTTGCAGCCTCAGCAGAAGCTAACTGCTCTTTCAGATTCTTTAACTCTACTTGGGCTTGCCCAAGTTGAGATTCTAAATCTGCAATTCGGGTACCGAGTTTCTTTTGATTCACTGAATCGGATTGGGCACCTCTTGGGGAGCGACGGTCTCCTATCTTGGGGCTCCGGTCAGTGATTGGTCGGTGATGCGGCGGATCAGAATCAGAGCTTGATGTCCTGAGCTGAGGAGGGCCTCGAGGAGACGGCCTTTGAGGTATTTCTGAGCCCCTATTTCTCATAAAACATTTAACAAAATCCCATCACACGCGATTTCCACTCAAACAAGATGTCATAGATTACTGAAATTTATAATTCCAGGCAAAAGGTTCACAGCTTATATGTAATAACAATTCAAGAACTGGTTGGATGTGGGAAAACAGTTCTGTAAACATTGCATACAGCATTATATATCTGTGCATACTTAATGGTTTGCATGGAGATAATACTGCATTACCTTAAAACCATAACAACCACATCATCATTAAGAGTGAAAAAATACCTCAGCTGTCATCCTATGATTGGTCCCTAATCCAAATTCATCAATTTGGTTTGAGATTTTTCAGCAGTCAAATCTGGGTATGACTGTATTGCCTTGCTAATCAGGTTATCAAAAATGCATCTAAAGTGCCGACAACCTTACAATGTTTGCATTCACTCTGCCAATCAGCTCATCCAAATAAGTGAAGTAAAAAGAAAAGTTTTCAATATTGGAACACATAGGTCTCTTGTGAAATTTTTGTAATATGTATGTGTGCGCGCGCGTGTGTGTTGCGAATATCCAAAAAAAAAAACAGCCGCAAAAGAAATGCAACAAAAATGAAACCCCTTAAGGGATCTGCATTAATAAATTAAGTTCTCTAACCTTGATCTTGGCATTTGATCCGCTTTAAGGTAATTGATTGAAGAAGACCAAAAAGGACCAATCAGTCAAAAGCTAGTAATCTGCAAGTTTTAAGGCATGTCAAGAGGTATCCATGGTTAGAATAAAAAATGAATGTAGTATCAAAACAATAATGCAGTTGAGGGGAAAAATAAAAACAAAATAAAGGTAGATTGCTGAAAACTTTTGGTGAGAACTTAGGTCCCAGCACATGGGCAGAAAAAAGACAGTATCAATCTTTTCATATGTTTGGAATTATCTGGTAGGAGCAAATTACTGCAGCCGCACCTGATTTTTATTATACTTACCAAAATAAAAGAATCAGAACATTGAGTGAAGGAGTGCCTTTTATCATTTCACCAGAAAGCAAATGAATTTGTTCTTCAAAGTGAGAAATGCTTTCAAAATGCTAGTCAAACAACTCTTTAAGGGTAACACCATGGAGGCAAACTTTTACTGGTTAAATCTGATATTGCTAGTGAGAAGCTAACATGCCATAATATTAATGACTAGGCACAAACCCATGTGAACTTGAGGTCATGTCAAAGTCAATTATAATTATAGTTTTTCCCTCCCTCTTCTGATGATTCGTGCTTGAAGTCAATGCATGCTTAATCTCACTAGGCGCTTATGTACAAGTTGATCACCAGTCTTCTAAGTCAAAAGTGAGAGAGATATACAAAATTTGGCATAGTTAGGCACGCCAGGGGCATTCTAGACTGGAGAAATAGATAGTGATTGTGCCAACCCAAATAATAGTGCCTATGGCCAGACCATGTTATGTAGAAGTACAAGTACATATTTTCATATTTTCCTACCAACACATAACCACCATGATCCAGGGTTGTAGTGCAGGTTGCATGAATGATTAGAAGTACAAAGCTTTACCTGCTGCCACTTCTGACATCATTTGGCCCATCAATTGAAAAGGGGCAATGCAAAATTACAGATCAAACAACCCACCAAGAGTAAAAGAACAGAGCAAAATTACTCTAACCTCCCACCACAGTGAAAATTTACTCCAAGATTGCTTTCTAGTTATGTGGTGCGGCCAGTCATCCTTTTGCATTTGTGCAAACTGCAATCATAGAGACGACACCTTTTGGCCCCACTGAACCCACCAAATACCCATTTTAGGCACCTGCTGTTCACTATCATGAGGTGATAGCAGCAGCTGACCAGCACCTATCATGGTTATGGAGGTGTAATTAAATTATCAACTTATACAATAATTGAAGGTAAATTTATACCTTGCACCTTGATTTTTGCAGTTTACTTTCATTTAGGTTGTAGCAACTCAAGTGAAGAATTGTGGAGGGTGGGGGGGGACCCTAGAAATAATGAAGGAAAAGAAAAGGAAAATGCTAAAATTTCTTAGAGATGAATTTATTTCTTAAGCATTTTTTGTCTTATTCTTTTCCTTCTCCTCAATATTTCTGAGGTCCAAACATAAGCTTTATAAACAAACATTGCAATATAAGTTACCTAAGGTAATACTAATAATAGGTCACTAAATGACACGAGCCAAAAAGAAGAATAGAATGAAGAAAAAGTGGCATATGTGCAGCATATGATAAGCCATGCCTTAGAAATTAAAGGTAAAAAATTATTATTATTACTGCTAAGATCAATTATTTTGGGGGCTGGACTTGCATATTGCTACGTTTCAGATAATATCATGCCATATTAGCATGAATTAAATTACTTAAATTCACAAGTTGATGGTTTTTATTAAGTAGATCAAGTTTGTGTGAAATACAGAGGAATCAGAGTGGGACTCTTTTAACAATGCAACTGAGATGCACTAAATCTATACAGGTTAATCCCATTACCATTTTCTAGATAAAGAAAAGTGATATATGGGTTCATCCATTCATACATGAAAACCTTTTTTGAGTCATGTATAGTAAGAAATTAACAGATTTCATTTTTAATTTTTCACATTAAATTTTTTATCATCTATTCATCTGGTTCTATTTTTAAAATTTTAATTTGTGTAATTCAAGTTATAAAATTAAATTATAAAAAAAAAAATACTGATTTTTTAAAGTAATCAATTTCATCCATCGACGAACCACCAATTTGACTGCCCAAATGACCGCCTCTCTCACAAAGGGGTGGAATCGATATGAGATCCACCCTTTGCAAGAGAGGTAGTCATTTGGGCAGCCAAAAGTGGGGGACCATCTAGCAAAGTCCACATGATATAAGAGCACCTCCAATGGTTACTCAAATCAGGTTAAAATGCAGTTCCAATCTTAAACTCAAACTCGTATCAAATCAAGGAAGACTCAAATGTTTACTCAAACTCAAACCCTTATCCAAATCTCCAACGATAACATTTTTTAAAATTCGAGTTTGAGTTTCCCACTGGAGTTCTCCATATCAAATTTGAGTTTTAAAAGATTTGAGTTTGCCAAGTGCTCCTTACCAAATAAAGCTTTTACTCAAATTTGATTAAAAAATTGAGTCATGATTGGATGTGGCCTAATAACACTCCAAATCAGATTACTCTAAAGTAATATCAACTCAAGTTGATGAGAAGGAATATTGACACAATGTGTGTAATAATATTGTTCAAATTGGATGATTAACTGATTCCATCAAATGAGACCCATTCTACAACAGTGATGGCTTTTAATTTTAATTTTTATGCAAGTCAATCCCTTGAATTGATACACCAAAGTCCTCAACTTTTTTCATTTTTTGTATTGTTCTGTGACAAGCTTTGGGGTTGCTCTCACTTTTCCAAGAACTAAAGGCTGAACATTTTGATATGAATTTTAG
>JAESVK010000847.1:768481-789879 GCA_017140935.1 Hamamelis virginiana | reverse complement strand
CTTTTTTTTAATCCCTCCATTTCTATGCATGCCCTCAAAAGCAAAGCTGCAGCTAGAAGGCAAACACCACTACACCTTTACCTAGTTTCAAAATCAAGAGGGGTAGTTATGTCTTTCCACTCAACATGCTTCGTGCAAGCCTCTTCTGACTATCTGAACCAAGCTAACACTTTCCAAGAGAAGGGTACTACATGACGCGCAACCACGCGCGTGAAAAGTGTACCACAAAATGTTGTATGGTCACAATTCAGAAGAGCTTTTACTAGCAACAGACAGACATTCGTTCATTCATTCACATTCACCACTCTGAGAAAAAGAATTTTTCAAAAATCAATCAATGCTCAAGACTTTGAACACTAAACAGTAAGATCTGAAGATTATTCAACTGTAAAATCATGTAAAGCAGCTTAATTGGATCGCACTACTCTATATCTCTTAGATACTAGAAAATCAAAACTCAAAAGGGGATCAGATCTATAATCATACTCCGTTTGGTTGTTGAGAAAACAGAAGAAGACGAGAAAGTTTGGAAAATGCATAATAATATAACAAGTCATTGAAGTTGGAATGATTTGGTTGTTTGTAAAAAGGATCCAACTTTTATTTTCTTTTTCTCCCCTCTTTTCTCATCAACCAAACAGAGCAACGGAAAACAGGACACACATTCATTGAACATCAACACTACGAAAAAGAACATGAACATAAAGAAGAAGAAGGAGAAGAAAAGATGATAAAGCAAGAGAAATGCATGTCAACGAAGAAAAGAGCAAAGAAAAAATGGATCTTACTGCAATATAATAACTGAAAAAGCCTTCCCTTTACGATCTGAGTGAGAAAACCTCCATCTTCAACAACTCTATGAAGAAGGAAGAAAACAAGAAGACGCCCACGAGATGTAGAATAAGAATGTTTGGGTTAAAATGTATAGGGGTGGTACATATAAATTGACAGATCTTTTTGAAACAAAATAGTGGGCGGTAAAAACTCCACACCAGAGCGAGAGAGAGAGAGAGAGAGAGAGGTTTGAATCACTTTGAAGTTTGAATTAAAGGGGGTGAGTGGGAATGTGACAGTGACAGTACTCAGTGAGAAATGTGAGAAGAAGTGGGAGGAGGGAAGTGGGAAGAGGACAAAAGAGTAATTTTAGACGACCAAGATGGTATCTTCGGAAATCCAACCTCTGTCTCACTCTTTTAACTCTTGTGTCCTTTTGTCTCTTTTCAAGCACTTTCCTATTGTTTGTATTACAGTGCCACTGCGTGCATTTTGTCATGTATAAACAATCAAAAATGGCAAAAATAGCTTGGCTCCATGGACTTCGGGTTAAGGCTCGGGTGTGAAAAAAAAAAATTCTTTTCCATCATCCAATCCTCACAGATTAGCACTTTTTATTTTGGTATTGCGGTAAGAGATATCATGAATTTCTTTTCTGATCCCATCAAAGACAAGCCATTCATGCCGGAACTAGAAGATTCACGAGAAGTTTTCTCGTGACCTAGCCCCATTAGGTTGCATGTACTAGACTAAGTCTCTTTTAAAATAATTTATTATTTTAAGCAAACTATTCTCATTAATTCTACATCCCAAATATAAATTTGATGCATTAATGTTCTTGAGACATTAGTTATTTTAAATGTGAGACCACTACTCTTATATGTATATATAGTGAGAGTTTGATCCATGGATTTGGGTTTGGTAATTTTGGAGGATTTCAAAGAGGAGTTCATGGTGGTTGTGGATTCAGTGAAGCATCATTGATTCAGTGTTCGTGTTTGAGGTTTCATTCAAGGGAGAAGATCGTGATGGAGGATTACTACTCAAGATTTGTAAGTAGAGCCTATCAATCTTGTACTTATCGGGCTACAGAGTGTCGTGATCAATTTTTCACTTGTAATTTAACATATTTATGCATAGAATGTTCATTAATTATTGTAATTTGACATATTTCATTTGGCATAAAAATACTTTGTGCATGATATTATAATTTTTTATTAAAGAAATACTGTACGTTCAAAGTAACTCATCATTGTTCACGCTCTATGATATAATTTTGAATGATTGAACCTTCATATTCGGTTAAGTTGACATATTTCTGCATATATAGAATGTTATTGTAGTCGATTGTTTATTCCACATAATCAATCTTAATCATATTTTCTAAAAGTGCTATTGTTACAAAATTTATATGAGCAATGCTACTAATCTTGTGCATTTTTACTGTATTTAATTCTCGTCTTACATGTCCTTGTGCTACGTTACGTTAGCAACACGAAAAAATAAAATAAAATAAAAATGACCGGACTATCCCTAACACAGTGAAAAATATCCCAACATAGTTAAAACATTAGTGAAAACCTAAGGTTTTTACTGTTTTTTTTTTTTTACTTTTCACTATCTTTTTTTATTAGCACAGTAAAAATACAGTGAAAATCCAAAAAATTATTTTCACTATACTTCTTAAGTTTTCATTGTCTTTTTATTTGTTTTACTGTGCTAATAAAAAAACTCAATGAAAACTAAAAACATAGTGAAAACTTGGATTTTTTCCTGTGCTTTTTTTAGTTTTCACTGTGTTTTTTTAATTTTCACTGTGCTGCCTCAATTGATACGAATTTCCTAAAATCATTTTCAAACAACCAAATCTGTAGAAACTTGATGTATCATACAATCCAAACCTCATTGGTTTATTACCAGAATTCAGTCAACACTGCACAACACAGCACAATAGGCAAAAAAAAAAAAAAAACAATGAAGACAGTAAAAATGTATGTAGTTTTTTAATGAGTAAAAATGCAGTGGCGAGCAATAGATCTGCAATAAAGATGAAAATGAGATATTAATCTTTACTCTAATGAACTTCTAAAACTGCAGCGTGTCAAAATAAGGATGTGACAAAACATCAAAAATATACTGAATATTCAAACGAAAACATAATCATTTTCTAATTTATATACGCCAAATTTTCCACATCATAGTACTTATTTGTTACAAAATTAATGAAGACACTCATATAATTAAATTATGAGGAATATATATAAGGTGAGGTGGTCCTAAAAGGGTTATCATGATTGCATGAAAAACTAAGGTAAGATGGATGGAGGGGAAGTTAGAGAGCATGAGAATGCATGTGAAAACAAAGATGTAACCAAGCTTCCTTAGAGACATGGCATGTGAATCTTAATAAATGTATTTTGATGGGTTTTGTTAGTGTATATATATCTCCAACCACTCCCAACGACCCAACCTCATTACTTCCCTTCCCTACCATATTTAGTTGACACTTGCCATACTCAAATTTGACCAAAATCAACGGCCAAGATTGCCCATCTTGCTGGATGAATGCTAAATCATTACTAGAGTATCTTGATAAGAGATCCCACTCTAGGGATTTTCATGACAAACAATTAATATGATGGGACCCAACACTGGCTTCATTGTTCACTTTCATTATTGATTATAAATTTTATGCATTTTCACTTGGGCTCATAATTACACGTCAGTCAACTTTAACTCAAAGGGAGATATTGGAACATATATTTTTTAAATTAATGCAATTAATTATTGCATATACTAATACTTATGATATGATGATTTAAGTGGGGCCGTAAATAGTATCTTAGACATATCTCATTTAATGATGGGGTTCGATTTGGTACACTTCGAAATGATTGAGTTAATTCTTTAAATCAAAATATAGAAAAATTAAAGAATATAAAATTCAAAGATTTTTTCACTGTTACGAGATTTTAGGTTCAAACATATAAAAATATATCGATATTTGTTCACTAATATTAGAGAGGGATTAAAATTTACCAGCATCTCTTGAAAAAAAAAAATACATTGTACAACAATCAAAAATATATTTATATAAAAAAATTATCTAGTGAGCATTTACTGACTTTAACTAAAGTGAGCAAATAACAGGAACCATTGGATTGGAATCTTGAGATGAATCTTCCATTAAGTGAATGAGAATCCAAGGGCTTGTGTTATTTGCTCACTTTAGTTAAAGTCAGCAAATGTTGATAAGAGAAAACTTATATATATATATATAGAGTTTTTCTCTTATCAGCATTAGCTGATTTTAACTTAAAATCAACAAAAGACATGAGCCGTCGGATTGAAGACTTGGCTGAGATGAAAAACACTTCAAATACCCGGATTGAGAGCCGACCCGCAAATGACCCGCCCTCTCTCACCTGTCTGAAGCTTGCCCCAAATGCAAAAAAAATTCCTCACCCAGTTTACCATGAAATACGAACATGGCAGGGGGTTTCCTCTCAAGCTGGCAATACTCATTCATGGCGTGAACAGCAAGCAGCGGCAGCATGCCTCGCCATTGGGGTTGTGCGATTTGGGGTTTACCAATTTGGGGTTGCGATTTGGGGTTTTTTTTCTCACGGAGAAATCATACCTGAGAAGGAGGTTTGATAGGGAATGAGCGGATGGCAGAGGGATGCAAGTGACTCGAGGGTCGAGGGACGGAGATCAGGCAGGAAGCAACGCATCGGTGCCCTTTGTGAGTTCCCAGGTCTCGCGTGTGGGATAGAGCGTGGGAAAATAAAACCTCAAAACCAAGACGAGTTGTTGGAGTTTCCGATTGGTTCATTCAATCGAGTCCTACTCTTTCTAACCTGCCCGAGGCTCACTCGCTAAGGCAACAGCCCCTTCAATGCCATCTTCAATCCCTTCCCTCACAGCTCCTTCTCTGTGCGCACCGGTAATTCTTCAAACTCCTTTCGACGAGAGATGTCGACGCCGGAAGGAGGCCGCCGGAGATGGAGCTTGACCGACGCTGGTCCGTGAAATTTGGTGGTGAGGAGAGGGTAGCAATGAAACACCAATCAGCCGTGATGGAGGGAGCTTGGTGGTCAAGTTGATCCTCTGTTTTATGTTGTGAAACACCAATTCATAGCTGTACATCTTGGATGCCGGTGATGGAGGGAGGAGATTGACGCTTGTCCGAGCTTCTTCACGCCGTCGTTGATGGAGTTTGACGCTGGTCTGAGCTTCTTCACGCTGGTGATGGAGTGCTGCTGAGGGGGTCAATGCGGGTCAGTTGGGTTCACGCGGGTGCGGGTCAGTTGGGTCATTTAAGTGATCTAATCTGAGCCATCCAAATTGATCCAACGGCTGGCTGATATTAGCTGATTTTAAGCAGAATCAGCAAATGCTGATAAGTGAAAAACTCATATATATATATATATATATATATATATATATATATATATATATATATATATATATATATATATGCGCGCGCACGTCAGAATGTACAAATAAGGCGACAAAAGTGGAAAATTTCACAGTTTGTGTACGGTGAAGACAATTTTGGCATGGGGCTTGAGCGAAACATGCACATGGTCGGCTCGTTCAATACGAAGAATTAAGAATTATTAAATAGACGCACAAACCAATGAAGAAGGTCAAGATATTAAGTAACTAGACAATGACTTGTATGTCATTAGGCAATAAAGTAAGGGGTAAATTAGACAAATCCTCCCAAACCAAAGTGAAAGTGTAAACATATACTTACCACCCTATAAATAATTTAAGATTTTTTGTTGGGTTTTAAAATATAGGAGAGATTTTCACTTACCTTAAATTATAAGAATGCTTTTACAGTTGGTCGAGGGGAGGCTCTATCAAATCAAAACTAGCTGGAACTGAATGGAACAAATTAATAAAGCCCTTTTCCCTCTATTTTTTTAGGAATCGATTCCCCCCTTTCATAAATTGGCCTTTTCTGAAAATAATGACAAATCATGACTGTATATTATTATTTTTTTTATTTTTTGAAAAATGAAATTTCATAATAAATTTAGTTAAATTTGGAAAATTCATATTGAATTCATATTTTTTTAAAAAAAAAAAAAGAAAAAAGAAAGAAAAAAGGACAACAAAAATAACTAATTAATCAACAAAATTTGATCAAACAAATTAGGTGGCTTGCAGAGAAATTCGGATTTGCACTAAAAAAGGAACTTGCAGCGAGTTAATTAAAATCATGATAGACATAGGAAAATAATAATGTCTAATCTATGCTGCAAGAAGACGACTAATGTAGAGGCAAATAAATCACAAGGCCCCATTTTCTGTCGAAAAGGATGGTTGCAACATTAATTAATACCTCCAATAGGACAAAAGGACTCCAACACTCAAGTGAGTAGAGTGTTATGGCTAAGAGATATATGAGAAGATTCAGTTTTCATGGCTGTGTAGGGCATTCTTATACAGTTATGGAGGAGACTTGTTTCCCGTGGTAACCTGGGCTATACTTCATATTGAGTTTAGGCCCAAATCGAACCACGGATTAAAAAAGAGGCCCGTCTTGCATGTCACATATGATATGCTGACTTGCACAGTTGCACTCCACTCAATTCTTTGGCAAACGTGTTGTCTTTTGTTTGGAGGTTGATTTTTACCCAGATACAATTTACCCTCTTTTTTCAGTTTTTCAATATTTACAGCAGTGAAGGAGGATTTATTGTTGTCCCACCATCTCGCCTATTCTGTATTCTCAATTCTGTGGATCTGAGGTATACCTTTCTCTTTCTGCAAACTTTACTGGTACCTTTTTATTCGTAACTTTTGGCTTCGGATTTCAATTGTCATCTTATTCTTCAAAACCCTTGTCAGGTGTTTAATTTTTTTCTTCGTAGCTTTTGAGACTGCCCAGTATTTAACATTAAGTTTCACTGCGAAATCAATATGGGATTTTGTAACGGCTCATTCCGGATGGGTACCGGGTGGTACAGGGAATGCAAATTCTCTCTCTTGCATGAGACTTCTGAACACACAATACAAATATACTCTCCCTGAAAGAATAGGATCTAAATGACTGCAAATGGCATCACCTGACAACCTTTCATTCACTAAAATCAACTTTTTGTTCTCCTATTACATCTGTATATGGAGAGAGAGAGAGAGAGAATCAATATCAATAGTACCTTGACCTTAGAACTACTGCCATGCAACTCCCTGTGCATTTTCCAAGCGCAAGCCTCCAGGCTATAAGAAAAGGGGCCATGGCCAGCCTCACCTGTTCGAGAAAGAGAATCATCAGTAACTTGGCTTTGGAACTAATGCCATGCAACTCCTTGCGCACTAGTCATTGCTCGAGCCTCAGCTAGTGAAACAGCCATGGCTAACATCATCTGTTCCTCAAAACTCTCAGGAATAATGGGCCCCGTGACATTTTGATAGCTACCATCAATTTCATCCAGCGGTGGTACTGCCGCAACCCCACCAGCATCTTCTATTGTATCTGAGCCTGTGTAGCTGGTCCCTGCTTCGGCCACCTCAGATTCATGGCCTACACCCCATTCCCCGTCATCCCTTGTCATTGGCATCCCGCCATCAGGCACCTCAATGGAACTATCAGCAGGAGGATAATTCTCTGCATCTTGCTCCACCCTGTTGGTAGTCCTGCTACCCCCTGGAAGCATGTTAAATGCAGACATATTTCCATTATAGTTAGAGGAGGATTCTCCGTCCATTTGCTGACGCTCAGCAAGGGCCGCAATTGCACAAGCAAGACCACCAGAAGGGGATGATGATGATTCAGCCAGTGGAGCCACGGCTAGTGAGACAAAGCGATCTCTTGAGATGTATTGTTCAGGAGCAGCATCAGTATAAGTAGGATTTCTGCATCTGCCAGATTCCTGCAATTGCCATTGTTGCACGGTTCAATGGAAATGCACATCAGTTTTATCAGAAATATAAAAACACATATCAAAACTTCTAACTTCTATACGAAAGCCTAGATTAGAGACAATGAGCAATTTAACAATTATGTAATAATTTTGGGGTGGGGGTGGAGGGGAGCTGCGAGCAAATTCTGTTCTAATGATGCCATTCAAGAAATCACACCATTTTGCAATTTTAAATGCCCCCATCAAGTCATGAATAAATACCGGAGAATTTTCATTTGAATTTCAAGTTTGTGGTGAGCAGAATAAATATTTGTATGAATCTAAGGGAAAATTCATTCAGAAATCTCTCGTTTTGTGGAGTCAAATTAACATTCAACTAATTTGGGGTTCACATTCTAAACCAGGCCAATAAAGCAGATCGTTAGATGGCTACATTTACTATGTGATTCTATGTGATTTATTAGATATCATATTCTACCAGTTTCATATTTAGAAACTTGTGATCGTATTTTACACCAATGCCAACCATCTAGTAAGAGCCAGACTTCGATTACAGATGAAAATGATCAAACAATAGCGATTCAATGTAAATAACATTATGAAGGAACCATTCACAAGAATCATAACTACATGATAATGCTTGGAAGGCAAACCTCTGAAAAACAAAAGTATGTATGTAGGTTCCATGATATGGATCTCTTTAAGAACAACGCCACTCATGACCCTAATGCAGACATGTGGAATCCACCGTTAGTAGCGGTTCCATATGTCAAGACTGCATAAATATCATATGACAGGTACTGCATGATATCCAACTCTTTTATTCACTATTCACCAACTCATTTTCAAAACTAAAGGTGGTCTTATGCATTCATGAAAAAATTATGAAGTATATTTTGATTTAGGAGCTCAATAGGAGGTGGTTTAGTTGTCCACATTGTTTTACATATTGGTTTATGGTGCCGTAAAGGCAATGGTTAAGGAGTAACATGAAATGGGTGTATCAGTGTTACGTAATGGGTTGCAACTTGCAACTGCCGCGTCTATGATTTTGTTTTCCACATGCCCCAAAAGTAGTGATACATATGTCTTTACCCTAGAATCGTGTACATTAATATTTTTAAAGAGTTCTAGTGAATTTTATTCTACCTAGTAATCTTTTTAGTATGTGTCAAGAAGTATTTTATGCTAATATTGAAGTCTTTCTTAATTATAAGCCTATAATTAATGGTTACTTCTAACTTATATTTACTTCCCGTGCAATAATATTTTGCACAATATATATTAATTTTTATAATTTTAATTTTTTAATAATTTTAATTTTTATTAATTTTTATAAAAAAATTTTGAAAAATTTAGTTTTTAATAATATATAAAAAAACTTTTCAAATGAATTGTGAAAAATCATTACTAAGTATAGAAGATGAAAATAAGAAGTAAAAACTGAATAAATAGATTACATATTTATTTGTGGGCTTTTTAAACTTTAAATTTCAGTTATAAACTTATTTACAATACTTGCCTCCTTGCCAATGAAGAGGTACCTCCTCCTCTTGCCCTCATTCACCATATGCAATGTGT
This sequence comes from Hamamelis virginiana, assembly GCA_017140935.1. Taxonomy (NCBI): domain Eukaryota; kingdom Viridiplantae; phylum Streptophyta; class Magnoliopsida; order Saxifragales; family Hamamelidaceae; genus Hamamelis; species Hamamelis virginiana. The sequence continues at coordinate 780,643 of JAESVK010000847.1, read as the reverse complement.
TCAAAATATAAATAATTAAGAAGTATTGATTGTATGCATGAATACCATGTTTACATTATTACGGAATATGAATACATATCTATGAGTCTGTATTTATCTGTCCATATGTCTAATTGTCCAATTGAATATGGAAACGCACTCATGTCAGAGTATCTACGTCCATGCATTTATATTTTTTCAATTAACTATAATATGTGGTGGAATATTAGTCTAGGTTAGGAGGTTCCTCTTCACCAGTGAGAAAACAAGTATTTTTCCTTTTTTTTTTCTCAAATGAATTATGAAAATTAATTAAAAAGTACAAATTACAAAAATACCTCTAAACATGAAATTTCCATATTTTTTAATTGAATAGAGATATGGTCATAGTCTAGATGGTTTTACAATCGGTTTTGCTGAGAGTGTTGAGACAAGGAAAATTTATTGGAACACTTCAAGGTATTCTATTTTAATGGGGTAATTTAGAAATGCACAAATTTCACACAATTAGCTTTATACCTTAGAAATATGATATTTTAGCCCTAAAGACTATAGTCTATTTGTTCGGTTTTCAGTCTTCAAAAGATCAATGCAGAAGTTCTTTCAAACACATATAATGAGTTCATCAATCTAGAACATTTACCTGAATGGAAAGCCAGATTGCTTCCATGAGCATTATGTCCTCAAGATCCAAGTCAAATTCATCATCCCTACAATTTAAGTATTCAATGATTACTAAGAATACAAATCAGACCATTTCAACATTTTATAAATTTGTCAAACCAAATGTGAACTAAGAAATCTGAGGATTGATAAGCTAGATTTCAAACTCATAGCTTGAGACATAGACCTAAATCTAATATCAGTGTCCGAGAATATTAGATCCTTGCACACAAAACATGGGAAGGAAAATACAAAAATGAAGCAAATATCTCTATCTCTTTCACTGGAAGGATCAAAGAATATCTACAGATAGTCTAATGGAGGCTTATGGCTACAGAACTATGTATATAATTACCACAAGTGCAGATGATAAAAATTAGTTAAATCATTGTTGCATAGATTGTTGGTGTAAATTTTTAATGTTGGAAAAATGTTAGGTCCCAATACTTGACTCAGTTCCGAATTGCCTGCCTTCTATTTTATTTCCTATATAATTTATCCATTCATATACAATCTCTGTTTTATTCTTAAATAGATAATTAAGCATTTGTCTTCGTTAAATTATCAGTTTAGGATATCCACCAGTAAAATACAGCAATTACGGCTATAGCTAAGAGTAATTGTTTGCCATGGATTTTATGCTTTAAAAAGGTTTTTCAGGATAGATCTTTAAGCATAGCATAGATCTCATGTTCAGGATAGTTCACACTTCACAATCTCCATCAAGCTCTATACCATCTTCCTTGACGCGATCAGGATCACCTGCAGCCCACCACCAAACACCACCATTCTTGCTTCAGCTGCAGCTCATTATCTCTCTAAACTATCTACTTCTCTCCCTAAGAATCTCATTTTCTCTTTCTAAAACACTCTCTCTTAGAATCTCTCTCTAAAACACTCCCTTTGCTTCATCAACTATGTAGTCATTGAGCATCTCATCCACGGCTTCGAGAATGCGCCCTTCGCAAAATATAACATCCAAACCCAATCAACCAAAGAGTGGATATGCCAAATTCCACAAATCCATCTCCACAAAGGAATTATGAAAAAACACCTTTTATATGGTATTTAGTATGGAATTTGGGCCTCCAAAATCCCATGTTCAAATCCCTCCTAAAATTTTTAAATGGAATTTATAGTTTGGCAAACAAGGAATTTGGCTCCATAGAATTTTAAATTCCAATTTTGCTGCAACTTCTTCTTTGAAATTCCACATCCAAACACAGCCTTAGTGTACAGACAATCCTCAGAATATTTAATTGCAGGACTAATGATTCAGAAACATCTAAAACTTCCCCTAGATTGGGAAAAAAAATTGAAAAATGAAAAAAATACATACTGATAAACTCATCAAATTGGTGAGAATGTCACCACAATATTTCATTGATTGACGTCAAACTTGAAAAAGACACAAATCATCAATGTTACCTCATAGCCCTATAACCAAAATAGAATCTCAAAGATCTATTAAAATCTACCATCACTAAGAAATCATCAAGAGATCTCGAACACGACATATGGATGACCATTAAAAACATATCTTCATGCTTTGAAAGTTTTTCAACTATAACAATTCTCCACACTAAATACATTATTTTGGTAAAATACAATCAAGTCCACATATCTGAAGCTCCAAAAATGAACTTCTCTCAGTTCTGGGCATTATCTCTACTGAGCTCAGGTATATTTTCACAAAGAACTTGACAATCAGGCCTATTGAATCTCAAACTTCCAAACAACAGCTCGTTCTCTTTGTCCGTAGCTTATACTTCTTTTAGTGGTGAGACCGGCAGTGACCATAAATAAGATAAAGAATAAAGAAAGTAAAAAGGAAAAAAGAAAACTCATTTTACATAAACAATAAAGGTAAAGTATGCACATCTTCCCATAATTTAGATGCCCCTGCACCTCGGTTCACAAAACAAACTGTTGGTTCACGATAGTATTTTGAACCTCAGTTCCACTAATGTCCTATCTTAATGTAGACATTGAATTGGATTAGAGCACTATAATTTAGTACACAAAATTAACATGAAATAAGTGTCTAAAGTCAATGTCTTTTAGGCACACTCCCACTCCACCTAGTCACTCCTATTGCAAAAAGAGGATGAATTTCAAAAGATGAAAAAGAAGAAAAAATTGAAAGTAGTTTTTCTTAAATATTTTTTCTAATTTTAAATTTATTTATTTAAAAATAATCTTTTGTTAAGTTTTCAATCCAACCTAAAAGCCTAAACTTGTAGGTGGAGGGCCCGATATAGGTATATGAAGTTATAGCAAGCCTTTCATTTAGGCAATGTGGGACAGAGTGGATTTCATTCTTCTACACTCCCCCTCAAATGTAGGCTCGTTAGAGCCTTGTCACGTGGATAACCAATGCTCTGATACCATGTTAAGTTTCCAATTCAACCTAAAAGCCTAGAGTGGATTTCATTCTTCTACATCTTTTGGGGCATTAGTCTTAGGGAAAGTAACATTTTGGGATCTTTAAGATTTTGAGAGTTTGTTTAGTACGTTTTTGGATTTTGAGTTTTGAGAATTTTTTGTAAAGGAGTAGTCCATCACTGTAAAAAGATATTTGGTTTTTAAATAAGATTTTCATTAAGAGAGTTATCTCTTGTTTCCACTAATTTGTGTGGCTGGTTATTAAAGTTCAATCCTAACCTTGTTGTATCAATTGCTAGATCTATTTAAGATTGATCCCAATCAAGTGGTGTGGGTTAGTAAATCCCTGATTATCGTCCCTGGTTGCTCTACACACTAGATCATCTCTCCTACCTTTCTTAACATTAGCATGTCATCTCCTTTCAAACCTTTCACTATCTTAAATCCACCAACAATTGATAGTTTTATCACACTTAACCACTTGTGGTTGGTGTCTCTTTCTCTAGATAACCTCTTCATTCCTCTGGACCTCACAATACTCTTAAACGGAAAATCCAAATAAATAAATGAAGCTCTTAAAAAAAAAAGCTTTGAAACAAAAGGCTTGGAAACACGCTTAAATTATCCATAACCTATCCACGCATACGAAGAAGTCTCTACAACGAAAAGCATTGATTCCCAAGTTTCTCCCTATAAAATATCACATTTCCTATCAATTTCACCACTACATAGACTTAAAAATTAGAGAAAAAAAGAAGAAGAAGTCATATCTACAAGATGGAACATAAATAGAGAACAATTATAGGAAGGAACAAACAGGAAGCAATACTGCATCAAAGAAAGAATAACATCTTTCAGATATTTTTGGAGAAGAGATCTCTTCTTCTTTTTTCTTTTCTTTTATATATTTATTTACTAATTCATTTAATTGTTTATTAATTTATTTATCTAGTGGAAAAACCATATGCACACAGAAACCCAAGAAAACATAATTGCAACCCAACCTGTAACTTAGTAGGAAAAGACGGATAAACAGTGCAAGAACATTGAATACCTGTTCTGCCTTGTCTGTAGAGGTTGTCTAATTGTTGTTGCAGCACTTGAATCTTGAGTAGAAACAATTTCATCAGCTTCTACAGGAAACCTAGAAGATGGTACTGCCAAAACAAAAAACAAAAACAAAAAAAAAATAAAAATAAAAACAAAATAAAAATAAAACAAACAGAGACTCACAGATGATAGGATACCTGCTGTGGAGCTGTATTCAACCTCCCCTGATGTCATCATTCTGCTTGACGAGCTTATCTCTAGTCTTTTCTGCATTCTCACTTCTTCATCCTGAATTTCCTGCTGCCGTATCCTTATTTTTGCTTCTATAACCCGTTGTTCCTCCTGTACATTTGAGAATATGTAAATGACAAGCAAGATCAATGTCGTGAACAATATTAGCAAAGCAGTCCCACAAATCAAACAAACTAAACTATGCTAAAGAAAATCTTACAATTTGCTCCATGCCCTTCTCCTCCTTTGTTTTCACACCCCGATACTCAACAGCATAATTCGAAGTTTTGCAAAACGGACACCTCATTATGTTAAAGACAATCATAAAATTTTAAATTGGAAAGGGCAAAAATGGCAGCGGTAAGAATGGAATGATAAATAAAATATGAATACAAGTAGAGGATACTGCGTAGGACGAGTTGAATTAGGTGTCTTCATCTGCAAAAAACACTCTGGTACAAAGCAGCAACTCAAAATAAAAAAAAATATATATATATATATAAACCTACAAATGAACAACAACATAAATCTCTTGTTAAAGAATGTAATCAATTACCTGTACAAATGCTCTTCGTGCAACATCTTGATCGGTTCAGACTTGGATAATACTAAAAGAAGAACAGAAAAGGCCCAATAATTAATATAATTCTTTGTACATGGGGTTCGGCCATTTTATATTAATATAATTCTTTCTTACTTATATATATTTTTTAAAGGCTCAACAGGGTATAATTACAAGGTATAGCACTGTACTACAATTAAAAGAAAAAAGAGAAAAGAAAACAGATTGCAAGACCATAAGCCCTACAACCTAAGTTAAAAAATTTGGCCTCATTCAATTCTCAGTAACCAGAAAGAGGGTAGAAAAAAGGAGCCCCAAAACGGTAACAAGAATGGCATGATAAAAAAACAGACCAGAAAGCAAATTGGGCATTCTTCAAGATCACAGGTGCATTCTTCATCACCAGGAAAGCATGGAGCGAGCTTAGATTCAAGTATAAGCTTCCTAAGCTTCTTATGATCCACATCTCTATGCTGGTATAAACCTTGAGGCCTTGTGTACTTCTCATCGACCACTTGTCGCCTCCTTCCCAACTTATTCCCCATCCAAAAACCCTTATCCTCTTATTTTCTCACTCTTCCAATTTAGAAATCAAATCAACAACAAAAACAACCACCCATCCCCCTTTCAATTATTGATTTCTAAAAACAAATAACCCATGAGAATTTGATTGGATGAGGTCGACAACAGACAATTGTACAAATATAAAAAATCCATATTCTTGTATTACAATATTATCACCATAATGGTTTCAGTTCAGCTGACAACAATTTGCTGTGGAGAAACTTTCCCCACAATCCTGCAAATTAAGAAAACAGAAACAATCAACAAAAACATTGAACCTACCCATATAAAAAAAACTTCAAAACAGAAACATTAAAAATAAAAGTCAAATATTGCAGACAAATATACAACAGTGACCTCTGAAATCAAATATTGAACAAAATGGCGATTTCTCAATTAAACAAACACGTGGACTCACTTGAATCACATAGACAATCAACATTTTCAGCAAAAAACTTATATGTTATCAAAAACCCTAATTCTTATTACTAGATTACCACCACAAAACCACCTTTCAGTCCAACCGACAACAATTTGCCGCAAAAACATTACCACAATTCTGAAAAATGTGAAAGCCACAACCTAAAAGAACAAAGACAAAACAAAAAATTGAACAAACAATTTTAACTCAACCCAAAAAACATTCCGAAACAACAGAAAGAACAACAAAGGCACCTAGCTCCGAAATCAAACATTGCAAAATAAAATAAAATGTTGTTCTGAAATCAACAAACTCATGCAGAATCGGCTGAATTGAATCAACAGACAATCATACCATATCAAAAACCCTAATTCTCATATTACAATGAAATCACCAGCCCAAAAACACTTTACAGTTTAATTGACAATTATATACTGCGGAAAACATTGCCACAGTTCTGCTAATCAAGAAAACGAAAGCAACTGATACAAAAATTGAAATAACAATCTCAATTCATGACAAAACCACTTCAGAATTAAAAGAAAGCAACATGGATAATCAAATATTACAGAAAAAAACAGTGATTTCTGAAATCAACAAACTCGTGAACTCAGCCGAATCGAATCAACAATCAACATTTTCAGCAAACAATTAAACACCATCGAAAACCCTAATTCCTGTATTACAACAAAATCACCACACTGAATGCACTTTTCAGTTCAATTGCCAACAATTCGCTGCACAAAAGCGTTGCCACAATTCTACAAACAACGGAAACCAGAACAAAGAAAAACAACAAAAAGGTCTAGAAACAGTCATCCCGTGAAACATTTCCAAACAAACAAACAATGAAAAAACAACAAACAATAAAGCAAAATATCTCAGAAAAGCACAAACAGTTAGCTTTACAATCAAATATAGCAATCAAAGTGATGCAGAAATACACTTGCAATAAAGATTGGGATTGGAAAACGAACCTCAAAATCTAGAAGGAACATGGAGTGAGTCGGAAAATATGAGCTTGGATAGAGAAAGAGTGAGGAGAGAGAATGTAAGGAATGTCTGCCTGCAAGAGAATGGAGATCGAGAGATATGCCAAGGAGACGTGGAACACGATCAGAACTTTCTCTGATTGTTTCTTCTTCAATTTATTATATATATAAAAATACGTATATGTACATGTTTTGATTTTGTTTCTTTCGGCTTCTGTGCTCTATCCGACGGAAAACTTTATGTGTTATATATATCTATATCTATATAGAGAGAGAGAGACTAATGTAGAGAAGCAAGGCACGAACGGTAGAGTCGTAGACGAGAAAAGAATCGAGGGTAATATGGTGACGAATGCATTCCCCACTCGCTTTTAAGTGCGTGTAGTCTCATCTAATTAGAAAAACTATTTTACCACCAAACAAAAACAACCTAAATAAATTTGTTTTTTCCTTTCTAATATTGAATATCTTAAATCTAATTCCACCAAGATTTCATTCTAGTTATTAAGAATGGACTTGTAAAAGGTCTCTCAATGTCTTATTATGGATATTTTTATTTTATTTTTAAGCATGCATCTTTAGAAGATAAATATCAATATACATATATAAAAATGACCCTATCAGCATATGCTTATATAAGTTTCTGCCAGCATGAAATTTATATATAATTGTGTGACGCATATTTTGAAAAATCGAACGTTTCATTAGATACTATACTTATCCATATTATGTATACCAAAAATTACAGTTATCCATATTATGTATACCAAAAATTATAGTGATCCAACGGCCAATTTTTCAAAAATATCAGTGAGAAAAATTTTAACAATTTTTAACGGTTACAGTTTTTCATAACTATATTTTAAAATTTTGACATTTAATTACCGTAATTTTTAGCATGCATAACATTCATAAAATGAATATCTAATCAAATGAACAGTTTTTCAAAATATGCATCCAACAATTATTTATAGGCTTCATGCCTACATAACTTATGTAAACATATGCTAACTATATCAAAAGTGTATACATATATATATGGTGTCACTACACCAAGACCTCTAAGTGATATAGCTCTAATAAGCGGCGGAGCCACATATTGCTTAGGGGGTGCCATGCCACCCCTTGGCTTTTGGAAATCCTTTTAAATAGTTTATATATTATTGTAAAAATTGTATTATTTTTGTATATTGTATTTCTTAGAAAATAAGATGGCACCCCCACATCCAACCTTAAAATTTAAAACATTTCTCCACATAATATATTTTGTCTATATTTTATTAAACCTAAATAGATATTATTTTTTATTGCACCAAAAAAATACTAATTTTTTTTTTTCTAGAGAAAATTTAGTCTTATATCTTAATATACTTTCCATGCCTAACTTTTATTTTTTTTATTTTTATTTTTTTAAATTTCGGCACCCCTAATAACAAAATCCTAGCTCCGCCCCTGGCTCTAATATAATGAAGTCAATGCACACAAATATTTGAATTCATGATTTGATTACAGTGTGTAAAGTTTGAAATTGATAACATAGTAAAAGAAGAGAAAAATATGGAACTTTAATGAGTGTGTCTCTTACAAAATATATATTTATAGAGTGTGTTCGCTATTATTAATTAATCTATTTGGTTATAAACTTAGACGATCATGGGATTCCCTAAAGATTTAAAGAGTGCTTTATAATTTTTTTTTTCCATATATTGTAGATAAGACAATACTACTTAACAAATCAATTTTTGACTATGCGACATGTTATTTCAGTTGTGACATATTATATTTGCCACTCTTTTGCATTATGTTAAAGTGGTATTACTAAATCATTTAATATCAATAAAGTGATCAAAGTGTTGATCTATTTATAGCAACTCCAATACATTAACTAAAGGCAGGGCCGGCCCTTGGCTTTTGCTACCTAAAACATTTGCTCGAGGCCTCCAATTTTAAGGGGTCCAAATTTTTTTTTTAAGGCCCTATACTCCCACAAGGGGATTTCACCATCAGTCCATCCGATAAGAGCTTTCATCCATCAGTTCTCCAATCTAAAGGGGCCTAACCGTCCATTCCATTTGCCTATTCCAATTTTCAAATCAAATCTCTCTCTCTCTCTTAATCTCTCCAGCCCTAGGGCAAAACTGTAAAATCGAAGCATGCTGTCAGTAAGGTTCTAGATTGTGCTACAATGGAAGCAATGGAGGACTTCTACGGAGCAATATATGCAGTGAATTTGTGAATGGGATTACTGAGCTCAAGTTTTCGGAACATTACCCTGTTTCAAGACTTTTAGGTATTTAAACTTGGTACAAGTGATATAACATTTTCCATGTTTCTCTATAATTTATTTATTTTTATTTTTTATTTTTGTTGATTTGTTGATTTTTCTGAGCAATGAACTTTTCTCAAATTGATTAAACAATTTTACTCTGTTCTGATTATGCCAGACTAAGACATTTCATATTTAGTTTGGTAGATGACACTATACTGACTATTGTAATGCCTATTCCCTCATCTAAATTGATTTCTGAAATCCTTTTTTTCCCTACTTACTAATCCTTTTTGCTGAAAAGATTAGTATTATGCCAAAATAAAAATATCTAAAATTTCTGTCATATTTTTTTTCTTTTCTCATTTTATTTTTATTTTTTTACAGAATCATCATTTTTTCTTTCTATCTTATATCTTTCTTTGTGTCTCCTCAATCTCATTTTTATCCATTTTCTTTATTTCCTATATATTTGAATTATATTCATTTTAATCGATTAAGTATTTTGATATTTGTTTGATTTATGTGTATTAGTGAATGGTGATAGGAAGTTCTGGGTAAGCCAAATGAAAACCCTTTTGTGAATTGCTTGTTGTAGTATGGTATAGGTTTTAGCTTAAGAGAAACTAAGGTATGCAAATAATTTTTTTTTTTTTATATGTCAAAATGTAGAAGGGCCTCATTTTAGGAATTCGCTTAGGACCACCCAAATCCCAGGGCCGACACTGACTAAAGGAGGTGCCAAAACCAATTTTTTTATTTTGGGCTAAAAGTCTAATACCTTCCAATGCATTAGTCAAACATCTCTTCAAATTTTAGGTTTAGTCATTTATACACAAAAAATATATGAAAACTTGTGTTGATTGTAAGAGAAAAGACAGAAATAGAAAGACAAAAAAAAGCTCTTACGAATTAGAGCAGCCCTATCGAAATGGCTACTGCATGAGTTGCATTTTCATTGAAGAGTAAGCAAAAAAATAATCACAAATTAGAGAGTGTGTCCTACACGCTCCACGATTAGGGTGTGTTGTTTCCTTAAAGCGAGGATGGCCCATGACAAGGCTGCCTTTGTCGAGATGTGTATGACCTGGACCGTAATAATAAGAAAGCTGTATGATTAGTTGACCAAAAAAATTAGGTTTACAGTGTAATAAGTGGTTCATTTATCTTTGATTCACACTACAATCTTAAGAGATGATCCAAGGGTGCAGATTAGATCACGGTATACATAATTATATATTTTTGAAGAGGAAACCCTTTTTATTTTGGGTATCATTTATATATATATATATGCTACGGAGTACGTATTTTTTATTATATAGAAATATATATTCAATTAATAGACATTACAAGGGTGGTTAATTGGTCCACCCACTTAGTTTGGGAGGGTGTTGTGGGTGGTACGGGTTCCGCTCTCAAAGGCATACTTGCTGCCTAATGAAAACCTAACCATAGTACTTGCCACCTGCACAAATTAAGTTGATCTCATTGAACCCAAGACATGATGCCCTCTTTATTTTTGGAACAAATGGTGGATGATCGAATTATGTGACAGCATGGTAAGACCTTTACTTTTATGTATTTTGAAAATGCATGATTTATTTTATTGTCACATTATTTGATTTTAAAATTTTCATTTAAGATTTAGTTCATATAATATATTAATATTACTCGTGATTTATGGGAGGTGAGATAACTATTTGTTAGTTCCTTGTTACACACATAAAACTTGACACGGGATAAATTAAACTTGATTCGTTGCATGTGTGTTTCGGTATGATCTTAGATCGATCCAATGACATGACATAAGGGATGGATTGAAATATCCGGCTTACACAATTCAACTTGGCTTTTTGAGGAAATCTAGTAATCTTTTCTTAGTCAAATTCGGCTTGGCTCATAGCGCTCCCCCCCTCCCCCCTTTTTTTCAAACAGTTGAATAGTTGAATAGGTATGTTATTTAAATTAAAAAAAAAAAAAGGGATATCATACTTCTAGTCTCGATTATAGAAATCACGAAATCTTATTGCAATCAAATCCTATCTTCAACCATAATAATTTATAATCAAATCATATTTTAAGGCATTGACTTGACCTCAAGTACTCTGACTTGACTGGTAACAAATTGCAATGTTAACAGCGGACTCGTAATGCTGAGTGGGGAGCATTTTTATGGACCATACGAGTTGTTTTATAGTAACTCTAGCTCATCCACTTTCTTGGCACCAACACAATTCTACCACCAGGGCAGAATATTTTGGACCACATGAGTTGTTTCACTGTAACTTTCATTCATCTCATTGGCATCAAATTAATCATCAGCACAAACATTAATTATAGTAAAATTATATATAGGTTATATTATACAGCTTCTAAGTATTTGGTACAATTGAATATTGAGACTAACTCATTTAATTACTCTTCATATTATTCATAGGGGGAGAATAATCAACTAGCTAGCTATCTAGATAGAGACACCCATCTTCTTCTTCAGATTGTTGATCAAGCCCTGCTGTCTGAATGTGGAAAAGTCTTGCTTAGTTTTTGTTATCAAGGACATTACCTTTTTTCCTTTCATATTCTTCATTGACTTTTCCTTCCAAGTCAAGTCCCTAATTTTTTTTTATTTTTATTTTTTGGAAATTAAAAATGAATTGAAGTCTCTACTTAATTTGTTGAATGATTGTGCATGAAATCCCAAATTTAAGTAAATAAATTAGATGATCAGTGATTCATTCTTCAGCAGAAATGGCATCTCAAAAGCTCATTGTAGTAAATGAGTGACTGGGGTGTCTAAAACTTACCACAGGTGACATGTCCAATTTTTGTTCAACATATTAATTATGGTATATCTTTTATATTTTTCTTCAAATCTACCTCAACAATTCAGGAAATATTCATGTAAGGTATGAATTGAAGAGTCAATCTTTCCATCGGTTACTATAGATCATATGAGAGTGTGACAATCTGCAGGCTTTAATGTCTGTGATCATCATGCAGGCATATATATATATATATATATATATATATATATATATATATATATATA